>LOEQ01005093.1:84739-111441 GCA_001685075.1 Bramus lutescens
TCTACTTCCTGTCTGGTTGACCCGCCTATACTTCCTGCCTGGCCAATCAGTGTTTTATTAAAATACATGATTGGCAGAATACAGACAATTCTCCCACAACAGAAAGATCTACAGACAGATGGTAGAGATTGAAGAAGATTTCCCGAGGAATGCAGAGTCCCTACTCTCCTGAAGGATCATTGATGGACTGCTGGAATAAGTTGTATAGTGTACTAGGAATGAATCAATGCTTTTCAAAAAAAATAGATGAAGATGATGGGGACTGAGAACATGACTTTTCAATGGAGGGAATTGCACATTAAGTGAGATGACAGAGTGGGATTCACTGAATTTCTGACTGGTAGCTAAAGCCAGAGGGAGACATGACAGCGTGCCCTGATGCTATGACAGGGTCACATGACAAAAGCAACCAAGCTCCACAGACAGAGACTGTGGAGAGGGAGGCAGAGTGTGGCCCTGGTAAAGAAGAGAATCTCAGGTGGAGAGGTGGAATAATCCCCATCTTGTGAAATTTTGTAGATTAGACAAAGAATTGTGGGTTCAGCTGTCAAGGAGACAAGAAGACAGAACCATCACCAAGTCCAGGTCAGCCTGACACACCTTAGCCATCATGGTTCTGCATAGTACGTTGAACAGTTGCTCAAAGCAAGGGTGGAAGACAGAGCCTGTCTGGGAGAGGAAGAGAGATGTCCTGGAGAAAGGTGATGCCAGCGTGGGTTGGCATTAGGAAAAGACAAAGCAGTAGATGACCAATCATAAACACACGGCGTGTGTTCTTTGTGCATCCCAGAGAGAACTGTGGGTGGTATGTGAAAATGAACCTTGGCACAGAGGAGAAATGGGGCATAGAAAGAGAGGTGCCAAGTGAGGAGCATCTTCTCAACACTGTGCCAAGTACTGCTGATATGCCAGGAAGCCTAAGACAGGAACTAACTTAATATTCACAATGATCAAGGTTATTAGTGACCTCCATGGGACCTCTTCCAAGATCAGATTAACACAAAGGCATAAGAGGTAGATCATTAAAAGCCAAAATGGAAAACATTTCTGAAGCTCCTGCTGTAAAGTAGACAGATGTAACAGTAGGGAGACCAGACATTTTAATACATTAAAAATAAAAATTTACTGTCCTATGCTGATGGGGATGGTGTGTGTTATAGAAAACAGTGTGTGACAAGCCAAAGGCGAGTGAATGGGGAAGGGCTGGAATATGTCTTGAGAAGATGAGAGACTAAATTTCATGTAAAGGTATAAACTCCACTTTGAGTGGCGTTATGGAGGAAATAATTAGCTTTAGAAAATATCAAAGGCAGAGGCCAGCAAGGTGACTTGTAAGAGCAGTAGAAATAGCAACATCAGCAATCATCATGAAGAGAATTATCAGAGGAGGGAGAATTTAAGGCCAGAAAAAGATAAAAATAAATACAGGTCAAGTCGCAAGCTATACAAGAAAGTAATGGTTAAAGAATAAATGGGAGTTGGAAGTAAATGGACAGATTTTACTGAGATAAAATGTATTTAATGAGATGCCATTATACTATTTATAAGAGTTCAATCCAATGGCACATGAATTGAACCATCCATTTTCAGCATGCACGTTCAAAACCCATGTGCAACATCCATATCCAAGATCTCTCTCCCACACCCATCTCCATCCTCCATGTCCAACATCCATCGTTACTACCATCTACACAAGCACCCATCTCCAACACCAGTATCCATCATACATTTCCAGAAATTTTCTTTTTCTTAAACTGCGAGAAGATGCTGCTATAATGGAAGATATTTGGTGTAGCGTAATAAAAAAAAAAAGCAGGCAACTTGGGAGGATGGAGAACTTGTCAGTGAGGGATTGAGAGAATGGGTAATAAAAAGACAGGATGGATGAGTGCATGGATAGATGGAAGTGTGGGTATGGATGCTTAGACAGATAGAATAGATGAATGGGTAAATGGACACATTCGTGGATGGGTATATGGATGAATGATGGCACTAAGTAAGTAGTACTTAAGTAGAAAGAGGAATTAAAAAGGAAAGAAACCAGTATTTCAAAGCAACTAGTTACTTAGAGGACACTATTATCAAATACAATCCTCATAACAACACATGCTAATCTTACAGCACCCCTTTATTAATGAGAAATTCAATCAATGCTCAGAGCATGGAAGAATTTTTCCAGAGTTGCAAAGGTACCTTGGACTTAAGTTTATATTTGTGTGTGTGTGTGTGTGTGTCTGTGTGTGTGAGTGTGTGTGTGTGTGTGTACATTTGTGTGTAACTGTCTATTTCAGGTAGGACTCCTTGGCGTGTTTGAAGTGGTGGAACAGCAACACAGTGGAGTGAATAGACCCTCAGAGTTGCAGGTTGCGTCACTTGTCTGGAGAACCAGGTTTGGGGAGGCAGTCAATGCCACAGCCTTCAGAGAGGAGCTGCTGCCCAGCTACTCTGACTCCAAACTCATCAGCATTTGAATTGGTGAGCCCTTCTTCTACAAGATTTCTACAAGCCATCCTGTGGCTAGGGAACTCAAACTTAGCTCTGTACAAAACCTTGATCATATGTTACCAATGCTTCAGCTAGATGTGGATGGACATGATGCTCTCACGGGGTGAACCCAGGTCATTGTGCCCCGTGGCTCTCAGCAGGCCACCATGCACCAGACTGGAGCCTGTCAGCTCAGACATGGAGAGCATTTATGAAAATGGTATGGGAAAAGTAGAAGCTTGAACATATATGTTGTATTTGCCGCAATGTTTTTACTCTGTGTGTGTACTGTCATAAACAGAGGTGGTCTTCAGGACTTTGGAGGAGAGAGGTGCAAGGTAATGGGTTACCAGGTGCTGCTGAAGTGTGACTATCTTCACACATGCCTTCTTCCACACAGATGCTGGGATAATGGACACCTTGGCAGAGAGAAAGTTTGGATTTGACTTGGTCTTATACTGGCAGGGTGCCCTGGTGACAACAGGATCTCATGTTACATGCTGAAAAGAGCTGAGCCTCTGTGTATTTAATACCAAATATTGATATGGAAACATTGTTCAAAGTGCCATTCCAATAGACATAATAGATATTTTTGTACAACATAGGTGTCTTGGATAGTTAAAGAGGTATAAACTCAGGGATCCCAAATTGAAGTACGATTAATAAAAACTCAGGATCAGAAATTGGGGTTCAACCTGAAGATCTGAAAAGCAAAACAGCCAGCCACTAACTCTTACCTCGACCTCACTATGAAAAGGAGATCCTGCCTCCTGGAATCTCAGAATAAGAGTGTGTATCTGAGAGCTGTTTCCTCCCATTTTATAAACCTTTCTAGGGCTGGGATTAAAGATGTGCACCACCATTATTAAAGGCATATGCCACCCAGTTTCTATGGCAACTAGTGTGACTACTGAGATTAAAGGTGTGTGTCATTAGGCTATTGAGATTAGAGGTGTGTGTTACCATAATCTGGTCTGTAAACCTGACTGTTGGGACTTTTTTACTCTCAGATCTTCAGACAGTCTTTATTTATTAAAATACAATTGGAATGTCACTGCACCACATATGTTTGTATTCACTCATATAGGAAATATCTGTTAACATTGTAAAGAATTGGCTGAAATTGGCACCTAGATCCACCTGTTTAGTTCATCCATTTAAAGTATTGATTTAATGAATGACTATGTTTAGTTTTTCCAAATATCCATTAAATCTAGTAAATGTTTCCACCCTGGACTCTGTGCTAGACATTGTGCTAAGGATGAAGAATGGGCAGTCCAGAGATTTTTCCATGTTCTATGGTCCTGGTACCATATGATTCTCTTTCCTGAAGTCAAAAATCAAGGTGGGATATGAGCTGAGACTATGAGAAGGAAATAGACCCACGTTCGACTCTTTGGCGGGCCTGCACTCAGCTCCCAAATAAATACATAGAGGCTTATTCTTTTTTCATGAATGCCTGACCTTAACTTGGTTTGTTTCTAGCAATCTTTTCTTAACTTAAATTTTTATCTATCTTTTGCCTCTGGTCTTTTCTCTTTCTCTATTCTCTATACCTTTTTTGGCTTCTTACTCCCCAGCTTGTGGT
The DNA here is from genome assembly GCA_001685075.1 of Bramus lutescens. NCBI lineage: Eukaryota > Metazoa > Chordata > Mammalia > Rodentia > Cricetidae > Bramus > Bramus lutescens. The sequence goes on from LOEQ01005093.1 coordinate 88,812, forward strand.
GAAGCTGGGTGACTGACCCCTGATGTCCTCCTCTTATCATTCCTCAATGTCTCTTCCTAGATTTCTCCTCCTATTTATTCTCTCTACCTGCCAGCACTGCATGTCCTTTCTTCTGCCTTCCTATTGGCCATTCAGCTCTTTATTAGACCAGTCAGGTATTTTAGATAGGCAAAGTAACACAGATTCACAGAGTAAAACAAATGCAACATAAAAGAATGAAACACATCTTTGCATCATTAAGCAAATATTCCACAGCCTACACAAATGTTACACATCGTAAAGTGATAGTCCACAACAAGAGGTGATTCTAGAGGTCTAAAGCCTAGTTATTAGCTTTGGTATGAACCAGAGTGAAGAGAGAGAGGCTTGGATGTCCAGTCTATAGCTAACCTGATGTCTACTCTTGGCTAGAAGAAAAAACATCAGGGATTTAGGGCCTGGGAACAATGCATCTCAGGATAAAGTTGGATCAAAATAGCCCAAGATAGAATTAAATCAAGAAAGCCCAGAGTTCATTAAGGTGGAGGACAGGGATTTGCCACAAGGTATCCTTCAAGTCTGAGCACTCATTATGAAAGGCTGTTTGGGAAAGAGAACTAATATCCTTTCACACTCTATTCTTCTTGGCCCAGGATGCTGTGTTTTGGAAAGCAAAGAAAGCACTCAGGGTTGGGCGTGAACAAGTCTGCAGGGGTCAGGGCAGGCTCAGAAATGCATTTTGAGTGACAACAGGCAACAGGAGGATGCTCCAGGGAATGTCTCATGCAAATATCTCTTCAGGAGAAACTACCTCTGCAATGCGCCCTTCCTGCCTTTACTAATGGAAATCTCAGGAAAGTAAAATAATAATAATAACAATAATAATAATAATAAGTAAGATGTTCCAAAATGTGCAAAATATATAAGGTGTGCCTAGAAGTAAAATTATTTAACATAAATCACGTTACCATCTCTTATCATCTCCTCACCTCCATGAAGAGTTAAGGACACTGTCAAACTATATGTCATATGCCCACACACTTCTCAGTGTGGGGCAGAAGACATTATTATTACTTGGAAGAATGATGAAGCTCTGCAAAATTGACATGACTCTCACAACACTAATCTGAGAGAGAAATAGTCAATAGAATCTATGATAGAGCTCTGGCTTCCAAATGAAAATTTATGTTTTAAGATTTGTGTATGCACATGTGAGTGCAATGATGGTGGGTGCCAGAAGAGGGCATCAGATCAATTGGAAATGGAGTTATACATGGTTGTGAGCTACCCAATGAGGTTGCTATAAACAAAATTCAAGTCCTCTGGAAGAGGAGCAAATGCTCTTAACCATCAAGCTATCTCTATCTCTCTACCTCTAGTTTTAACTGAAACATTTCCATTGAAGATAGTAATAGCAACTTTAATTTTTTTAACTGGGAGCAAAATGATCTATCATTACACAATGCTTACACAACACATTAAAATAATGTACCCAAAATGTGAAGCTGTTACTGTCAGGATGGTAGACCCACAGTGGTAGCCTTCATGTTTAGCTGATGGAGGATGTTGCAGACAACAATTTAGGAATGCATCTCCAGACCCATGTACTTTTCTATCTAGAATGAGCTTTCAGTGTGGTGTTATTAGACTACATCACAGTAGGCTATTTACTCCTAAGGGCTTCTTTGGGGAGACTCCATAGGATGAGCATCAGGCAGCATTCAGACGATAACCAATGCACTAGGGATAAACCACTTAAGGGAGGAAGGATCTCTTGTCTCCATGTTGTCAGAGGTGGTAATGCATGAATGGATAGATATATCACTAGTAAGCCTATGGTGAGGCAGAACCATCATCATGGAAGGGGATGGTGGTGGCAAGCAGCCTACCTCATAGTAGGCTATGGAACAAGGGTCTTGGGACCAGACGTAGCTGTCAAAGGCACACCCCTAGTGACACATACTACTAAGTAGGCCATACCTCTTATGTAGTTCCCTCAAGTGTGCATGGACTGGTTTACTAATGAGCTAAGCTACTGATGAAGGATGTTAACCTACTCACAAAACCCATTCAGTTTTCATATTACCTGCCTCAAGGCCTTTTAGAGAGACAGCTCATATCCACATAATAACTTTAGCTGGCCATCTGTCCTGACTAGTTGGATATCCACTTGACACAAGCTAGACTAGAGGCATCTGAAAAGAGGAAACAAAACTCAATAGAGAAAATGCCTCTAAAAGATCCTTAATTAGTGATTCATCTTGGGGTAGGGTTAGACCCAATGTGGGTAGGACCATCCCAAAGCTGGGTGATCCTGGGTTCTGGAAGAAAGCAGGCTATGCAAGCCATGGGGAGCCAGACTGTTGTAAAGGAGGCTGCTTGTGGGTTCCTGGATGCTCAGCCCTGAAATAATCACACAGAAACTATATTATTTAAAACACTGCCTGGCCCATTAGCTTTAGCTTCTTATTGGCTAACTCTTCCATATTAATTTAACCCATTTCTATTAATCTGTGTATCATCATTTGGCTGTGGCTTCATGATGGCTTTATTGTCACCAGCTAAAGTTCTGGTGTCTGTCTCCAGCCGAGCTACATGGCTTCTCTCTGACTCCTCCTCTTTTCTCTCAGCATTCAGTTGAGCTTTCCCCACCTACTTAAGTTCTGCCCTATCAACAAACCAAGGCAATTACTTTATTAACCAATGGTATTCACAGTATACAGAGGAGAATCCCATATCACAAGCTAATAAGTAACATCCTCCATGGCCTCCAGGATCTTGTCCTGTTTGAGTTCCTATCCTAATATCCATCAGTGTTGGACTATAATGTGTAAGTGTAAGCCAAATAAACCTTTTCATCTCCAACTTGGCACAGCAATAGAAGCCCTGACTAAGACACCACCTACAGCTGTGTGTGCATTTTATCCTGATAAACCAACACACGTGGGTGGTAAATGCTAAGGCATGTATGTGTTCAGATTTCCAGATGCAAAACTGATTTTAAATACCATGTGGTGACTGGACTCTTCTATGGAAAAAAAAAAGTTTTCTGCTGTTGTGGTTAATTAGCCAGACAGTTCATGGATGGACTAAGTCCACATTCAACTACAAAGCCTGCAAGCTTGGAGGGTATTTACTGGGAAACTGATTGGACTGAAAAGAGGTGAGATGTAGAAGGTGCTGGAAACAGACATTAATCTGGAGCGTTCTTGACTTTCCACTTTAGTTGTCAATTCTTCCTCAGAACTTGCATCATGCATCAATATAATTCTCCAATGTTCTCAAAGAGACAGTAGGGAGGGAGAGACAAAGTAGTGGACGGAACCAGAAAGACCAGAATTTGCTCCATTTCCAACTATGTATGTGCCCTGGAGCAGAAACCTCAGAGAGCACAGATCTCATGCACTCCTGATTGGAAGTCAAACCTCAATCCAAAGGTTGTGCTTTGAAGAAGAGGCCCAAGCTATTTAAAATGATGAAAAACCTATTGATTATAAGTAGATGTTATCTTTAAAAATGGTCTCTTTGCATGCTAAAGCTGTTTGAGATGGCAAAGTCCTCAATGTCTTTACCTCTTGTTTAATCAGTGAGACTGTAATCAAAACAAGATTACTCTGGACTGGGAAGGCTCTGTGGTCACAGTCTGTCTAGCTTTCATGGATGTATTAAGGATGGGTGAGTTTATTTATGTAGCTTTTACACATGTGTGAAGCCACACCCCTGTCCAGGCACCCCTGAACATCACAAACCCCTCTAGGAAGGGGCCTCTGACCTCCTGTTAATATGCAGACATGGGGAGCAAGCTCCAGCGCAGCAGGGGAATCAACCTTCCGATTTCAGAACAGGGGACTTGTAGATTATCCCAGAGCGCTGTCCTGAAGCTGTCACACAGATCTGAGTTTTAAATCCCACTGCCTGTCAATCACCGAAGAGATGAAAGCAATCAACCCTGAACCAAGACTTCAGTGCTTTGTAGAGGGTGCAGTGCCACCATGGCAGTGCCTTAGGGGCAGCTCACATAGAACTGGTCCAGTGTGGATATCTTTGCAGCTCAGGTCTGTGCTGTAATGCTGAGCACTTGCCCTCATACCCTTCAGCCCCTGGATGCCACTTCATGTAACTTACAGTGCCCCAACCTGCTTCATCTCCCTCTCACAGGATTGCCAGCTACGGTCTCACCCACCTAACCTGCTGTTTTGACAGACTCTCTCATAGATCACCTAACCTGCTGTTTTGACAGACTCTCTCATTGACCACTATGCAGCAACTGCTGGATTCACCTCAACTCTGTACTCGAGTCACGGGGGAAGAGTCACATGGTTTGCTTGCCTTCCTTTAACGGGTGCTTTTAAGTTGCTGCTCCAATACAAGGATTCAACCAGTGTGAAATTTTAGGCACTGTGGCACTGTGACAGAATGGCATAGAGAAGGGGCAGCTGAGGATAGAATAGTGGGGACCTTATTAAGATGGAGGTTCCATGTCTAACTTCTGTATTTCCAACAAGCTACATGGGATTCCAGCACTGGACACAGGTCGGCTCTGTGTCTAGAAAGAATGGGGAGGAATCACTGTGGCTGGTCCAAATGCTTCATCATGTGTTAGTTTTGACCTCCCACAAAGCCTTTGTATTCATGGCCCACTCCTCAGTCAGCAGAAACAGAACACACCACCATTTTCTCAGTGTGAATGAGACTGAATCCCCAAGGATGTTTTTTTGTTAAAATCAATGTCTAGACCCAAGAGAGGCTCTCCTTTCCATGGCCATTTGTGCCCCCATCCGTCTCACCTAGGGCTCGCTGCTTTTTACATATTGACTTTATTCCCGAAAAGGTGATGTGGATGGGCAGAAACAGTCTCAACTGCAAATTCATAGGCATACTGAACAGAGAAAAGGGGGAGAGCAGGAAAGGGAAGAGGATGAGGGAGGGAGAGGGATAAGCAGAGGGGAAATGAGTGGAAAGCTGGACAGGGAGAAACACCCTCAAGTGCAAATTCATAGGAATGCTCAATAGAAAAAGGGGGAGGGAGGGAGAGAATCCCCACATCCCAGACAGGGATTTCCTAGTGCCTGCCTTCTGGTACTGCTGAGTGAGGGGGGCCATTTCCAAGTGTTAGAGAAAATCAGTGCTGTGGACAATGAAATTGTTTGCTTGTGAAGTAAAGTGAAGTGATACTTAAAGCCTAAAGCTCTCACTGGGACCATCAGCACCACTGCCAGGGAGGGCGAAGGGCCTGACGTCATCCCAGGGCGCTTGCCAAATGTGCTGTCCTCACTGTGTTGTGAGGACAAAAAGGGTTTCACGAAACGTTTGCTTTCTGCTTTTCCTGAGTGTTGAAACTGCCAAAGACGCTGAGCATGGGTGAGTGTCAAGATGTATCTTCCGCTGAGATTTGCTCACCTTGTTTTAAGGGTCTCTGATGGAGCTTCCCCTGACCTCAGCCCCAGCAGGACACTGAGAGATGGCACCTAAAACAAAACACCCTGTAACCCGTGCAGAAATCTTCAGTGAGCCCCCATCCTGCATGTCTCTGACCTAGTGCATCTCTGGAAGTTACACCTCCATATTATGGTGGATTCATTATACCTGCTCTTAATTCCACTGGCCTATAGCTCACCCGGGCTGCGTGAGCTTCTTCCGGTAACACATCATTGGTATTTGTGGGCTGGTACAGGTGAGAGCACACACCAGGAAAGCAGCTAAGGAGTTCCCATCTGTTAATATGACGAGCTGTTTGCTATGATGGGCCTTGATGCCAGACGCTGCTGCCAGTCACCTCTGAGCGGGAGCAGTGTGTCTATTATACAGATGTGTTTATAAACGGAATGACAGGAAGGCTGAAACCGACTCAGTCTGCGAGGCTATCAGGTGCATAATTTGAGTGAGAAGACTCTCAGGAGTCATGCTCTGCCAGCATCAGCTTTTTTTTCATAAGCTTAAAAAATTGTATTCTTTCTCTCTCTTGCACACACAAGCTCTCCCCCCCCCGTGTGTGCATGTGTGCATGTGTCTGTGTATACAGATGTGTTAGCATACTTGTAGAGATTAGAGGAAGGGGCAACTTGCAGGAAACCATGCTCTCCTTCCATCCTGTGAGATTTCAATGCAAGTCGTCAGGCTAAATATCAAATGCTTTTACTCCACCAAACCGTCCCACTGGCTCCCTTATGATAGTTTTTATGATTCTTCTGACGTATTTCTTCATTACTTCAAGTAGTTGCTTTTGAGAGGTGAATGTGGTGGGGCCTGGGGGAGGATAGTTCAGTTGTAGGAGCAGGCTGCTTGGCCACTTTTTCGTTTTCTGGCCGCCCAGACCCCCAAAATAATCACACTGGAAATGTATTATCTAAAACACTGCTTGGCCCATGAGCTCTAGCTTCCTATTGGCTAACTCTTACATTTTAATTTAACCCATTTCTATTAATCTGTGTATCGCCATGCGGCTCTGGCTTACTGGCTAAAGTCCCAGCATCCGTCTCTGGTGGTGGCTCCATGGCTTCTCCCTGACTCCGCCTTCTTCCTCCCAGCATTCAGTCCAGTTTTTCCTCCTGCCTAAGTTCTGCCCTATCAACAGGCCAAGGCAGTTTCTTTATTCATTAATGGTAATCACAGCACACAAAGGGGACTTCCGCATCACCCAGTCTGTGTAGTGTTGGCCTCACATGCACAAGGACATAGCTATGAGCATATGAACCCACGTTTTAAAAAACCCAGGCACAGTGCATGTATTTACAACCCCAGGGTTGCAGTGAGTCCCTGAGGCTTGCTGACCAGCCAGCTTAACCTAATTGGTGAGTGAGTTCTGGCCAGTGAAAGACTTGGTCTCCAAAAATCAGAGATGGGCAGCAACTGAGAAACTGCCCTGCAAGTTGTCCTCTGGCTTTCAGCTGTTAGTGTACACAGTGCCCAAGCACACACATGTACACCCTCTGTACACCAGCATTCACATGTACACATATGCACACCAAAGTGAAAGAGGAAGAGATTTCACATTTCCTGTGTAGTAGTTAGGTTTCTATGGTTAGAATAAAACACCACAACCGAACACCACTTGAAGAGAAAATGGCTTAATTCAGCTTGGAATTCTGTGATAATTGTGATGGTCACAATCCATCACTGAGGGCAGGCAGGCCAGGAACTCAAGACAGGAATCCCAAGGCTGAAACTGACACAGAAGCCATGGAGGAATACTGCTTCCTGTCTTGCTCTCCATGGATTACCTACTTTGCTTTCTTATACAACCCAGGACCACCATCCCAAGAATATCAGTGCCCCTATCAATCGTTAGTGACGAAAGTGATGTTCAGACGTGCCTACAGGCCAGTTTGCTGGAGGCACTTTTCCCACTTATATTCCCACTTTCTAGATAACTCTAGTGTGTATGAAGTTGACAAGAAGCTATGCAGTACAACCCATTTCTTCAGAAGGCCTATGCCCCTTTATCCAGGTAGAGAAAGTTGTCCTTTGAAAAGGGAGGCTGTTCCAAGGTTTGTCCACCTCCAGAGCTCATGAGCAAGGCAATTTAGTTTAGATCAATAGCTTCTGTTTCGGGCTTAGCCATTGGTGCTCCTCATTAAAACAAAATTAGACTGTCACCCAGAAAATCATCTTTAAACCATGTTTCAATTTGTGAGCCATCTACAAGGGTGGAATATTAATCAGAATATGCTTTGGGGAGTTAGAGCTGCAGCTATGACTCTTTCCTCGGGATGTTATATAAGACAATTCACTTATTGATGAGGCATGAATGGCTCTAATGGTGTATTCTCTAGGTGATTTATCTTAATTGTCACTCTGGGACCTGTTATTACAGTGTCAGAATGGGTCACTGCATTAGAAAATCAAGGCTGATGAAGAGTATTCATTTTTAGCTTGTTTGTGAATCAGACTTTTGAGACAATGACCTGCTCACCATATATGTGTCTGAATCATTTGCAGGCTTTATTCACTGCCTCTCATAGTATTGAAGAAGGCCACATGCTGTGTGGTTACTGGGGCTTTGGTGACCCGGAACCTGTATAACTAACTATCAAATGCTACCTATCATGGCAGGGTTGACATAGGACACGAAGACCTTCAACTAAGACACCATCTCCCTGACTATACTGGCTGTCCTAGAACTTTCCTCGTAGACCAGGCTGGCCTCCAACTCACAGAGATCTTATTGCTTCTGCCTCACTAGTGCTGGGATTAAATGCATGTGATATTATACCAGGCAGGTTAAAACATCTTAAGCACAGGAAGATCCTAGAATTAAAGATGTAAATGCCACTAGCCTTCATCAGACTCTAGGGCCTCTTTCCTGCCTGCCATCTGATTTTGCCTCTGACACTTCCTGATTTCTCCTGGCATTATCTCTACTTTTGAGTAAAGCATTGGAGAGATCCATAAACTTGAAGAAGGGTGCATTTACGGAAATACAGTGTCAGGAAAATTTTGAGAGAAGTGTGCACAAAGCACTCTCAAAGTTTAACCCCTTGTGTCCTTAATGATGAATGCGGTGTCCTTAATTGTATGTGAAGCAAAAGGTCTATTAAAGATATTGAAATGGGGCCTTAGCTTCTTGGACAATGTTTCCTCAGGGGGTCTGCCACAGCCCCACAGCAAATTTGGGTCAGGAGGGAAACACGGAACTGGTAAAAGTGGCATGTGTCCAGGATGAACAGCGGAGTGCTGAACGAACCCCTCCAGGTCCCTAAATCCTTTGAGCTCATACAATAGAGGCAATTTGGAGTAGAGAAATGCAGTTATTCACTCAATTTTTTCCCTAAATGAATCCCTCTTTTGTGAGCATTAAAATAGCAAATTGCCTGTGACGCTATGTCTAGTCAGCTACTAAAGTAGAACAAGAAAAGTGAGATGTCAAAAAAACCCTCATCTTCTATTTACATAATTACCAGATTAAAAAGGAATTGTGTAAATGCAAATGAATGTACAGGTGTCTGCCAGGCAGAGATTATCCAAATTATAATCAGTCTGTCTAGGAAAATGGCTCATTTAGTGTCATCTCCAAGGCATAAAGCTTGAAGCTTTGAGAATCCAGCCTTTCAAATGATACCCATTGTATCTGCGAAGGCATCAAGTCACTGTGCCAGGGAGCGTTCTGAGGAGCATCGCTCACCCCACCTCTCCAGACACTTAGCTCTGTTGAATACAACGAGGTGTTTCTTCCTTGTGATCTAATGGAACCATGTTCACCAATACCTTCTTCTCACAATTACTGGTTGATTTATGGTGTGTGTCTGTGTGTGCACACATACTCATGCACCCATGGGTGTTGGCACACATGCCCCATCATGAGCGTAATGGCTAGAAAACAGCTTGTGTGAATCAGTTCTCTCCTTCCACCACAAGAGTCTCAGAGACCGGATTCAGGGTTCCAGCTTCCTGGCAGCATCCTTACCTGCTGAGGGACCTCACCAGCCCCTGCATCAATTATGTATAATGAGCTGCTTTAGTTAGTTTTCTAGCCTTGCCAAACCACAGCCTAAAATCACCGGAAGAGAGAGCAATTGAGCAATTGTTTTCAGCAAGTGAGCCTGTGAATATGTCTTCGAAAGATTGTCTTGATTGGTAATTGATGTTAGCAGGGTTTACTCCAATGTGGGTCCCCACCCCTAAGGAGGTGGACCTGGGCTCTGGGCTGTCTAAGAAAGCCAAAAGAGCAAGTGACTTAGTTAAGGTTACTATTGTTGGGATGAAACACCGTGACCAAAAGCAAGTTGGGAAGGAGACGGTTTATTTCGCTAACAGTTCATAGTGAAAAGCAGTAAGGACAGGAACTCGAACAGGACAGAAACCCAGAGGCAGGAGCTGATGCTGAGGCCAAGGATAGGTGCTTCTTACTTGCTTGCTTATCATGCCTTGCTCAGTCTGCTTTCTTATAGAACCCAGGACCACCTGCCCAGGAGTGGTGCCGCTCACAATGGGTTGGGTCTTCCTCCATTAATCACTACTTAAGAAAACACCCTATAGCCAGATCTTATGGAGGCATTTTCCCTCTGTTTGGTTAACTCTAGTGTATGTAAACTTGGCATGAAACTATCCAGTAAGCCAGCCATTGGCAGTATCCCACCCTGGTTTCTACTCTGAATCCTGCTTCAGTTCTTACCCTGACTTCTTTCAGTGTTGTAAGCTAAACAAACTTTCTCCTCCCGAGTTGATCTTGGTCAGAGGGGTTTATCATAGCCATAGAATGAAACCAGAACAGAGTAAAACTCAAATTATTCCATCGTAGATTTCTACTAATGAGTCTAAATTGCTTCTTTGCCCCTGCAAGTCATTATGGAACTGACAGATGTAAGATTGTGGCCTCTTGTGCTGTTAGTAGCACGTGGGCCTCACTGTGTGTCTGTGAATGCATGGTGCACATCCCGAAGCTGTCTCCTCCACCCAAACAATGCTTTATTTTCTCAGTAAGTGACCAGTTGAGAGGTCGCATTGCCAAAATCATAATTCTGTTCCCGGAAGTATGGGCTGAAGAATGACCAAAGTGGCATAGCCTGGGGTTTTTGTGAATAGCCTACCATATGCCTGTCCCATGAATGACAACTCAGGAAAGACCCATCCATCACAAGGTCACCTGCCATCTTCATGATGACAAGGTTTTCACCAGTTCTCAGTTGTCATCCTGGGATGGTAGGAGCTGGCATTGAGAAATGAATATTGAAGAGTTAGGGATGGGGAGTCACATGCAGAGGTTAGGGAAAGCTTTAACATGGAAGCACTAACTATGTGTGCCTGAGAAACTTGTGTTAAGAGAACATAGATATTTGCTATATGACCCCTGGGTTTAGAAATTCAGAAATGTGTCATGTGTTTTAAAAAGTGTGCTCTGTGTTTTCAAATGTGCTCATATGCACTGATTCTCTATGCCCTGGCCCATAATTATCCGGTGGGAGGCCCTGCTGGTCAGAGGTTGCAGTCTCTCATGGCCTGGCAGCTTTCTCCAAGCTCAGCAACATGAAGAGTTCATTCCCTCTGCCTGCCCTTCTTTGGAGGATGTCTCTAGGCCCAGTTGCCTGACTTAGCTCAAGGATGACCCTTGACATAGTTCTCTGCAGATGGTCATCCCCTGTGAACCACATGGTAGTTAAGTGACATGCTCTGGCTATCTTCATAGGGCGGTGCTGCCACTAACCCAGCCTTATGATAGGAGTGTGACACTTAATGCAAGTTAGGGTTTGTCCCCAGGCTTCCCAATCCTATATATCCTATATTTGGGAAGAAAGTTGAGTTGTTCCACTGATGTCAACTCCTAGAGAGCTATCCCCATCATAGCCACAGCCTTCTGAACCCGGTTTCCTACTCCTGCTCCCTTTCCCTTCTTGGATGGGTGGCCAACATTCCCATGGAAGAAGGAGAACCACATTTATCCCACTTAGCAGATATGTCAGCATTTATTTATTTATTTGTTTATTAATTCAATTTATTTTTTATCAAATTCATTTATTAATTAAATTCACTCAAGAGTTGAAGTCTGAAGACTTTTACATGTAGAAAATCAATAATTAAGTTTCTGATACCAGCTGTCTTTTGGGTGAAGGTCTCCTTCACTCAAGGTGCTTATCCCAGGTAATTGTGGGTAGCTAGATGTTCACTGACTTCATCAAGCAGCACACATCCTTTGTCACCCTGTGGGAAGAAAAGGACACTATGCCCTTAGAAAGACTGCAAGCTCATAATGTGTAAATGAAAGAGAGAAGTCATACAATAAAGATGTAATAATCCAGTTTCACAAATAGTGGTTCACTGACTGACTTCCTTTGTTGTTGGGGATGGAAGTAAGGACTTGGTGTATGCTGGATAAGCATGCTACTACTGAACCAAACTCAAAACCCAATAACAGATGCTGAAAGAAAGAGTGGCCAATGTAAATGTCCTTTCCAGAGGACTCCTATGTGGAGGGAACTCATAATGACCGTCTTTGACACTTCTTGATATGTAGTTTCTGGGATTTCTCTGGATAGACTCCTGTATACTTGACTCATGAATGACAGCTCAGGAAAGACCCTTCACAAGATCATCTGCCATCTTCGTTATGACAAGCTTTTCACCAGTTCTCAGTTGTCATCCTGGGATGGCAGGAATTGGGCATTGGTGCAGGCAGTCTCACATGGCACAGCACATCATTATTTGCTTGTATCCACTTTTGTACAGTTACCCAAGCTTCAGGGTCATCCGCAGAAAAACTCCTGTGTTCCAAGTACTGTACTTCATGATAAACATTCCATCCCCAGGAGCTCATAGAACAAGGAATATGCTGGTTAATGGGAAGCGTGATATTGGTATGGCAAAAATATGTCAAAGGTGGGGGCAGACTGATCTCACCACACTGTAACCTTGGAGGAAGTCTTAGAGGAAGGTACCACCAAGTCAACACCTTAAATGTTGCTGAAGACCCCAAATGGTGGGAATTCAAGACAAGGGGACCAATAATGTAGAAAGGTGTCTTTTCAGAGTTTTGAGACCATTGGAGAAGAATCTCCTGTCTTAGGACAGATCAAGCCATGTGAATATGTCTGCTCCATGTCTGAAGGTGTGTCTAAGCTTCATCCCGCTGACAACCACCAGTGCAGCCCAATGTGAAGTCATGTCTTCACAATACATTATAAAGATATTTGTGCTATTTTCTTTGCAACTCAGTTGAAGTCCTTGAATATGGACATTGTAGAGGATGATGGTGAATTCTGGTGGTAGAGGGAGAGGTGACAGCAGAGTGAAAATACAGATCCACAGAGAAAAGGTGAGAATAAAGACCTGGGAAAAGAACAGAGTGTACAGATGTGCCCGGAGGAGAAAAGGAATGGAGCCTGATGCTGATTCCTGACTTAGACAATCAGGTTAACGTATTAGCCCCTAAAACATACAACGCAAGAGGAAAATGAGTTTAGTCACAGAATCATAAACCACAGTTTTACTCAGATCCTAAGTCAGCAACACAGTGAAGTGGAATAGGAAAAGAGGAGCGTGAATGTAATTTTGGAATTGGGGTTACAGAGAGTGCTCTACCCCAATAGGATGAGAAAAGACAGTGCCTCAAGGATGCAGTTTGTGGAGGGCACTCATGGAGTCCAGGGAAATTAGGCCACATGAGGACTTGAAGGATCGTTTATATGTGGCTTTAAACCGCTGAGTTTTAGGTTCCCATAACCACTGAGGACCATAAAATAACCTCCCCCTTCTCCTCTCTTGGAAACGGCATGATAGACACTTGCTACAAACCAGAACTACGACATCCATAGCACAGTTGTGGGGATTATTGGCAGTGTCATCCAAGGCTTATCTGACAGGATGCAAAGACGCATTCTGGTCTCCTAGGTGCCGGAGAGATGACGCAGCAGCCAAAGGTGTCTGCTGCCAAGCCTGACAACCTCAGTTTGCTCCTGGAACCCACACACTGGAGGGAGAATTCCAACTCCCTGACATCAATATTCATGGTGTGGTAAGAATGCAGTCTCACACATACATGCTTACACATGAACATGCACACACACACCACCACCACACCACAGACACACATACAAACACTACTATACACCATGCACACACACACACCACCACCACGCCATATGCATACACACAAACACTACTACACACACACACCACCACCACCACATACATACACAAACACTACTACACACCATGCACACACACACACCACCACCACCACATACACACACAGTACCACCACACCACATGCACACACAAACACTGCTACACACCATGCACACACACACAGCATCACCACACCACACACACACACAAACACTACCACACACCACGCACACACACACTGCCACTACACCACACACACATACACACATCACCACACCACATACACACACACACACAGTACAAATTTGGTAAATAAATATAAAATTAACCTTAAAAACCTTCTTTGGGATTATTTAAGGCAGGAACAAGCAAAATAAACTTAATTGAACTGCAGTAGGAGCTAAGTGCAGGAGCCCCTCCATACACACCATTTTACTGATGCTCTAGACTGTGAGTCTGATTAACAAGCTGAAGAAAACTTAGTGAGTTGTAAAATAGTCTAGTTTTGCATAGGATTGCCAGGAGAGAACTTAGGTTTCAAGTTATCACACCTTGTATCCAAAACTAAGACAGAATAAGTCTTGACCTCATGTGGAACCTTCAGCTTCCACACCAGAACATCCATGATCCAGTCCCATGATGCAGGATCTATTCTAGATGACAGGTGTTGCAGAAGAAGGGCCCACCCAAAAGAGTTTTCTTATTTGTTGTTTAGGTTGTATATTTATTTGACCCATCTATCTCCTTGTCTGAATATGGAACTTTCTAGAATCCACATTGGAATCTTTTAGGTGATTTTTCTACTTACATTTGGGGGCTATTTTTCAACCACATTTAAATAGTTAACTATCCTATGTTGATGCAGCTTTTGCGGGAAGGGGATAAATTCTCCTGTGGCTAAGAGCTCTAGGATCTGGTTTAGTAAGAAACTCTGACCATTGTCCAGGTTAGGTGTCAAGATTCCCCAGTGCAAAAACAGCTCCATGGGACCTTCTGCACCTCAGTATGAAACCGAGAAGATAGGAGCATGTTCCTCCCTTTAACTCTGGGTACTTCCCTAATTGTTTTATGACATTCGTTCTCACTCCTATAGGAGAGCCAATTAACCATAAAAATCACACATCCTTTAAGTTGGCCACATCTTCCTCACAGTCTTGGCATCCCTTGCACATCGTTTAAGACAGACCCCAACTGTGTCACAGCTAGGAGTTAACCTTGGTTTGACCTTGGGAGGCATAGACACATTGATTCAATGCCAAGAAAGCTGACCCTTTTCTATTTATCTCCATGCCAGCTGCGTTTCTTTGAAGCCAAGCTGAGAATTGCTGTAAGCATGAATATTTCAGCACTCTATGAACTACACCTGAGCTGTACAGATTTTCACCTTTCCTGTCCTCCCTTGGTTCATCTCGTGACCCATCCCTGCTGCTGCCAGAGTCAGGTAAAGCCTTCTACCAGGTACTGCACCTGAATAAGGATTCCAGTTGATGAATTTTGCATTCTTACAACTCTGTGTTTTCAAGAGTACAAATCAGTAATTTATACAAAGACGCAATCACTTCCTTGACATCCTTGGGGGTGACAGACCGTGGAGGGGGTCTGCCTCAGAAACAGATGCAGCCAGGACTTACTGCCTCCGAAAGGCTCACTGACGCTGTGAGCTGTCCTAACCAGAAGAACTACGGTACACATGCTGGAATATGTTTTATCACCAGTGTGCACTGGGGAATGTGCACTGGGGAAGTTGTACTTGGGAGGTCTCCACCCAGTGAGGATATGTGGAGATAAGACTGTGGAGACTTCCACCCACTGGGGACCCTTGAAGAGCAACTTAGGAGACCTTTAACTAGTGAAATAGATTTTTTTTTCTTCCTGGCCATATTCCTGAGAACCTCCAACAAGTTCTGAATACTTCTTCCTAGAAGGCAAAGTGTGAACTCATATTGCTTCTTCAAAGTATGCAGGACCTGAAAAGGTAGCTCAGTCATGAAGCCCTCGTCATGTAAGCATGGGTTTGGATCCCATCTCCCAATGGCAAAGACCAGCAGCATGTACCTGTAATCCCAGCCCCGGGCAGCAAGAAGCAGGATCACCCCTGGGGATTGTTCAGCATGCCATCTAGCAGATTGGTAAACTCCAGGTTTGGTGAGAAAGCTTGTCTCGGTCACCAACGTGGAGAGGAGAGCGACTGGGGAATACTCAATGCTGACCTGTGGTTTCCACATGTGCACACACACAGTTGTTCTGCCACACTGAGCAAGATCATATCAAACCCACACTTCCAGGTCTCCTTCCAGAGACAAAGGCTTTTGCAAGAAACCTGTGAACCCATGTCATCAGGGGAACAATACTCATGGATCTATGAGCTTCCACAGGAGGATGGACAAGGTGACATTCACAAAAGTACTATACACGAAAGAGTCCTATTAAAGGAAATTAAAAACTAATTTCAGGAACCAATACCCAGTGGCTATCTAAAATCAACAAAAGTCACAACAAATTATGCTGAAATACCAAACTGCTCCTGAAATCATTGCTTTGAGTCACACAGAATGTGCAATTGTTTCAATTGAATAAAGCCACAATCCCAAACAACCGACTCCCAATAAACCATAATTATAAAGACCCAGATGCAACAACATGCACCCGAAGCTAAGAATTTAATCTTCCACCTCTCATAGAAAGCCATTCTACCATCCTTTCCTGATAAAATAAATAGGTTTTTTTTTGGTGTTGTTATTTGTTTGCTTTCTGGTTTTGGTTTTAGTTTTTCGAGACAGGGTTTCTCTGTATAACAGTCCTAGCTGTCCTGGAACTAATTCTTATAGAGCAGGCTGTCCTCAGACTCACAGAGATCCGCCTGCTTCTGCCTCCCGCATGCTGGGATTAGAGGTGTGCACCACCACTTCCCAGTATAAGTAGGGATTTTTAATGTAATCAGCCTACAGGAACTTTGCTAGGCTGCAAGGTGTCTTCATAATCATTATAATTTCATGACTGTAGCTTTTAGTTGTTTTCACTATTACCTCAACAAACACAAGGTTGGTGGTAGACAAGATAGGAATTTTTTAGTCTCTGTCTCAAGAAGAGGGGAAAATGTTGCTTAAATCCACAGATCTGGTTGTGCTCCCTGTCTGGAATCAGACTTGCATTGATTTCCTGTACATGGAAAATAATTTGTGCATGGAGAACTTGGGGTGCATGTCTTGACTCTTTCAGTTACTTCATAGCTGTCTTGGGGACTAGAGGTAAGCACCCCATCTCTAGGAATAGCTTTGTAATACTAGAGACAACTGAACAGCACATCTTTGAAGGTGAGGCAGTGCCCTGCGTAGCACTAGCTACATTGAAAGAGCCATATACTATTTCTTTCCCAAAACTGATTGGCCAATTCTTTATTGTCAGTTTCATTAGCACATGGCACGGTCTGGTAGATAATCTGCTCACACTTCCTTTACTAATGTAAACCAAAACAATGGGAAATCTTGGGTGAGGACCATGATTCCTTGGGGCCCAAGCCCAATAGAGGGGGCTTGGCTGATCAGTTCTGGTTCTCCACCAACGCCAGACACAAAGCCTGTGAACCTTGACAAACACTTCCATGGGGTTATTTTGAGAAGCAAATGGAAAGCAGATGTCCTCCATTCCCAATACAGTTTGAGTTCCTGTGTAGCCAGAACCCACTGGCCAGTGTTTGAACGTAGCTTCCTGAGTGGTGCCGTGCTCAGGCACCCATTCCCCATGGAATTTTTTTCTTCATTGCTAACTTCCTGAGTTAGCAATGTGCTTCAGAACAGTACTCACCTCTCACAAGGGTTATCAGCTCCCAGATGAGCCTTTAGCTCAGGCCACAGGGCTACTGGAAGTCCCACAGGTGCAGCTGGGAACTAGACCTTTCCACCAGACACTGTGGGCAGCTGGGAACCCTTCACCCAAAGCAAATGTCTACACTTGGAAGAAAATTTTAGTAAGTTCAGAAGAGAAGCCACAAGCGTCTCATCGTGACTTCCTCTGTGTCCTGTACACTAATTCCCATTGATGTTTTAAATATCATCACGACAGCAAACGCTCTAATGGATCCAGGTTTTGACTTGAGAAATGAGGAAGAGAGAGGGCTTGGCAGGGCCAGAGCTATTTTTGTAAAGGTCCACAGGCTGCCATTTGGGGCACTCAGCAGGGAAGCTATATGTGGAGCTTCTGTATTGTTCAGATCAATAAATACCGTGGAGGAGTCAGGGCTCCAGGGATGTGATCCTTTAGTGTCTTTACGTTGCTTTTTTCCCTGGGTTATGCGCAATATAAATGGAAAATTCTGCCTTACTGTAATGTTTCAATAGCTAAATACAGACTCTCACCTTTTAAATGTCACCCTTTGCTCCATTTATTTGGTTGGTCTCCATGTGCAGGAAAAGTCGCAAGGAAAAGCGAGACGAAGGCAACTGAGTCCCAAGACTTGCTCTTTGGTAGCTGAAATAAAAGAGGAAGATTTATCTATATCTTTAGTTCTGTATATGTGTGTGCCTGTATATGCATATTTAGAGGCAAGAAGAGAGTGTTGAAGCCCCTAAAACTTGAGTTGAAGGTGGCTTTGAGCTGCCCTGCTGGTGCTGGGAATTGGAGCTCAGCTCCCTGATAAGAGCAGCGAGTGATCCTCACTGCTGAGCCATATCCTCATCTCTCCAGTAGGTGAAGCTGACTGCATCAATTTAACCTTCAAGAGGAGCACTGACCCTGAGCAAGGCTGCTTTCTCTATTGAATGTCATGTGTCTATTAAGAACCAGTGACTGAATAAATCAGGACAGGTTAGGGCAGGAAAATTATTAAACGCCCGTGTTCATTTCCTGGGAAACTGCTATAGGGCAGCCCTCTCTGTTTATACTTTCAAATCATGTGTTTGTGCTTAAGGTATGGTGGGAACCTCCATGTGATGTCCTTCAGCAGAAGCTGAAGACGACTTGTGCCCTACGGTGTTAATGTTACAGGTTGAAGGCTGCATCCTTTCAAATTCAGGGGGAGATCCTGGCCTGTTAGGCGAGGTTAGGTACTGAAGTTAGGTGATGAGGTTTGATGGCAGGGTCTCCCACACCTGGAGTTAGTGTTCTTACAAAAAGAGAAACAAAGGGGCATCTCCCTTCCCACTTCTACTGGCTCTATCTGCAATCCAGAAAGGGGACCTCATCAGGTTTTGAGTGTGGCCGAACCTTGGCCTTGGATTTCTGCCTCCAGAGACATGAAATACAGACATCTGCTATTTAGGCTACCCAATCACAACTCAGCATTACAGCAGCCTGAGATAGGTAACTCCTGTGATAAACACAGATTCTTTCTGTAATTATTGCCGCTTGAATCATGAACATGGGCACATCCTGATCTTAACACTTAGAATGGAAAGTGTAAAGGTTTAGAGTTCTGCAAGACCAGACTTCCTGGAGCTGTGTGATCTCATTTCATAGCAAGTCCTTCTCTCTGCCTGAGCCACAGGCAACTTTTCAGTTGAACCCGCAGGAAAAGTTCTGTTTATCTGTACTTAGTGCAGTTGAAATTTGGGATGTTTCTAGACAGCATTATGAAGAGTGCATACATATCTCACCTGGATCTCAAGGACATATTCTACCAAATCTCTCACTTACCAACAGTATCTGAAATTGATGCTCTACAGGGATCTAGAGGTGACAAATGGGACAACCAGGCACTCCTGACAATGTGTCTTCTCCATCGGCTGTGTACATTCTGATACGTGTCACACGCTGTTGAGAGCCCTGGCATTCTCTCTGTTGTCCTAGAATGTCAGGTCTACTGAAAGAATCACTTTCCCAGCATTCCTTCACATTCTGCTTAGTTCTTGATCTTTCCATGAACCACACACAGTTTCCTCTAGTCTCGATGAGATGGGACTCTGGCTTAATTTTCATGTTATCAAAAAACACTCTCAAATCTAGTATATCATCATTCACTGACATTAAATGGCATAGCCTGCAGTTGGCAGGCAGAACCCTATTTTGCACAATTTTTATTAGAGACTCTTCACTGCTGTCAGAAGGTTGGGTTGCCTTTTCAAACAGCTGACCTGTTTTCTCTGCATTCTCTAAGCTGGAACAGACCAACAGTCTCCAGTCCCTTTCTCTGGTCACCCAACTTCCTCTGGAAAACTAGGGTCACCCAGTGTGGGTAGTTTGAATGAAAATGGTTCCTGTAGACTCACAGAGATTGGCATTATTGGGAGTGTAGCCTTGTTTTGAGTAGGTGTGGCCTTGGTGGAGAAAGTGTGCCCTAGGGGTGGGCTTTGGGGTTTCAGAAGTCCAACCCAGGCCCTCTGTCACCCTCTCTTCCTGTGACCTGCTGATCCAGATGTAGAACTCTCAGCTACCTTTCCAGTACCATATCTGCTTCCAGGCAGCCACGCATCCTGTCATGATGATAACGGACTCTACCTCTGAACTGTAAGCCAGTGCCAGTTAAACATATTTCTTTATAAGAGCTGCCATGATCATGGTGTCTCTTCCCTAAGGAAGACACTGAAACTCTTGCTTCCATTCTCAGGCAAATCATTAGTACAGTCCTACTGGGTGCCTACTCTGTGTGTGCTGAATGTCGGTACCATCAATCCACATTTGAGCAAGTCATTCAGAAGACTCCTAGACTAAGTGACTTACTGTTCTTTTCCACTGAGAAATGTGGGGCAGCCATTGTGTCAACACTGAAGCCCCCAATAAGTACAGGGAGTCAGCCTGGCCCCACACATGGATACCTGTTACTCATGCATGCAGGAAGCCAGCCTGAACACACACTAGCATGTATTACTCAGGCTGAAGTTTACACCGCATGCAGGGACTCACACTCAAGCACATGCTACTCACATATGCAGGGAGCCAGTCTGGACCCACACAGGCACACATTACTGTTTCCATTGCTTTGGTTCTTTCCTTAAACAAGAAGAAAGGCTATTCATGAGCATTGCATGTATGAGGCACTTTCATGCTTTGCATGAAGAAAAAGCAAGGTTTGAACAACGATGCCTGAGTGTGAAGCAAAGAGCAGAAAAATGTGTGTGGAGATCCCCTGTCCCTGGGGCTCTGTTGCCACAACCCACAGTCTTAGAGCTGAGATTCAGAGTTCCAGGAGACAGGGAATCATTAGGCCTCCAGCCTGCCATCCAAGGAGTTTGAAAAGGGTCCCCAGCTTGTGCATGGTGACCGAGGCCGGTTTTCCAGGCAGATACCAGGAGAACATTTCTGGGATCAGATCCTGCAGAGGTGATGGACTCAGGTGACTGAGATGCCATGAAGTGAAATGTGGCTGGGGCAAATAGTGGGAGATGCCACCCCAGCACTGTGGGCTCTCTCCAGGGTCCCCCTGGAAAAGCCCAAAAGGGTGCAACTGGCAGAGGGAAAATGTGGTTGGTTGGCTCTCAGCTCAATAGCATGGAAAGAGCCAGAGGAGGTGGTGGAAGCTGCGTTGGAGCTGCATGACTCTGCATGTGTCTGTGTGCCTGTCTTCCATCTGTGAACAGGTGTGCACGTGTGCATATCTAACATGAGAAGGGGCCCTGTGTGTCTTCTCTTACTGATGGTTTATTAAGTTCCTGCATCATTGCTTTTCTTGCAAGGCAGAAAATGAAAACATGCAAACAATGCTTCACTTTAAATAAATCTTGCTTTATGTATCTATTTTTCCTTTTTTTGCTCTGTAATTAGAATGGAAGATTCCTATTCTTCCTGTTATACTCCATTTCTCCAAGCTCTGGCCATTCTTTGTTCCTATCCTCCTGGTGTATGAGTACATTAAATCCTGCCATGTGAGTCTATCATATGTCCAAGAGATAAGGATACAGCACATCCTTATCAGTTACTTATGAGTGCATCAAAATCTAAAAGGAAATAAAATTATGTCACCAAGATGAACTCACTAGTTTAAATCTGGAAATTCTCAATTCTAACTTTCAGCCATTTCACTGAGATCATGACAGGAACTTTGATGCACAGAAATACAGATTCATAACTGCGTTGTAAGACATAATGGATTCTCCAACTACAAAGGAGTGGTTAACTCAAAATGCGTTCGTAAGTAAAATCTACAGCACAATACAAGAACATATATTATAAGCTTTAGTTTGCCAGGTATATAACATGATGCCATTAAACTCTCTCTTCAGAGTCACCATATAGGTTAGAGTGGATAAATGTAAAATTTCTTATTTCTTTCAATATGAAATACATTTCGATTTTTATAATATCGAGGAAGG
Organism: Bramus lutescens; assembly: GCA_001685075.1. Lineage (NCBI taxonomy): Eukaryota > Metazoa > Chordata > Mammalia > Rodentia > Cricetidae > Bramus > Bramus lutescens. The sequence goes on from LOEQ01005093.1 coordinate 110,591, forward strand.
GAGTGTTGTGCTCTGCAGAAGGAACTAGAAGCATTTCATTGAACCTTTCAACAAAATTGTAGAACAGTAAAAGGTATAGAGAGTGAGAAGGGGTAAATGCAAAGGGAAAGCCAAATTATTGATTGCTGATTCCTAAAGTAACAGACTTCATGCTAAGAGCACTGTCCTCCTGTTTCCTGGGAGGAGATGTGAAGGTCGATACGTTCTTTTCCACCATGGTGCATTCTCAGATGATGGACTTTCAGGAGCAGGGGGGAGCAGAGTGGTATTCCAGGACCTGAGGGGACAATCATGGGTAACCCAGCTCTCACGGTGGGGAGCACACTTCGCAGATTGCATCAGAATGTGTCTGTGGATCATTCTTAAGTGGAAAGATTGCTATACCACGTTGAAACATTGATACCTGGAAACAGGATAAGGAGGAGAACGTCCATCGCCCAATCCCAGAGCATTCTCACTGTGGGTGCCTTTGAGTTCTATAACTGCTCTTCTTGCTTTTCTTTTAAAAGATTTTTTTTTCAAATACACAAGAAACTTAGAAGTTAGCATTTGGTAATGACCGTTTCAAGAGTGAAAATCTGGATCTCAGAAGGCACATTGTCATACAGCCCAAAATGGTGGGACTCGGCTGCTGAGGAGACCCAAGCAAATGTTAGTGAGGGCAGAAGCAGCATGAAAGAGCCCGTTGCTGATGTGAGTGACTGTGTCACCAGGACACTCTGTCTCCTACCCCCATCTACTCAGTTCACTTGGCCATCAGACATTACACAGTGAAGACTCCTTGGTGTGGGTAGCTCACTTTAGGCTGCATGTCGGATCACCTACAGCAGGGTCTATAAACTGCCACCTAG
>LOEQ01005093.1:115125-131807 GCA_001685075.1 Bramus lutescens
TGCTGGCAGCTGGACCGCAGATGTTCCTGAGTCTCCTGCCTGCCGTCCTCTTCCTTACTTCTCATTGCCACATTGCCCGAGAGTCCCCATCGATTCCACCTGCTCAGGTGCCCCCCGATGGCAGATGTGCCTTTGCACCTCCCTTCACCCCAAGGTTCTGATCAAACTGTGAGCCCCGCCCCACACACTCAGCCTCTGTCTTCAAAGTGAGTGCTGATGTGTATCCTGAACTCATGACCCCACTTACCCGTATCCCATTTCCAGGCAGATAGCACCCACCTTAAGCCCCAGAGATGAAGTGAGGGTCAGGCCTACTGCTGACCACAGGGAAAGAAGACTAAGTAAGATGGTGACTTCTTACCTCAGTGTCTCCTGAGACCCGGGGATGTGAACAGGGAGATCCCTGGGGTCACATGTCACAACGAGCTGTTTGGTTGAGCAACTCTCTAGCCCAACATTAGTACGTGATCCTGCTCCCTTGATGGGTAGCACTTGGTTCTTAACTTCTACCAGATCTAGGTGCTCACACTTAGTTCATCAGTCTCGTGCTGAGCAATTTCATCAGCCCTCAGGGCTTGGGTTTAGAGCCTGAGACTATGGAACTTAGTGTGTAGTACACAGAGCTCCATATTTAGTCCAGGAGTCCGCAGTGGTCTCTATGTAGACAACTCGCCTCCCTGAGTGTCTACAGTAATCTCTATGTAGACAGTTCGCCCCCTTGAGTGTCTCCATGTAGACATCTCATCTGAGTGTCTACAGTGATCTCTATGTAGACATCTCACCTCCTTGAGTGTCTACAGTGGTCTCTATGTAAACACCTCACCTCCTTGAATATCTACAGTGATCTCTATGTAAACACCTCACCTCCTTGAATGTCTACAGTGATCTCTATGTAAACACCTCACCTCCTCGAGTGTCTACAGTGATCTCCATGTAGACATCTCATCTGAGTGCCTACAGTAATCTCTATGTAGACAACTCACCTCCTTGAATGTCTACAGTGGTCTCTATGTAGGCATCTCACCTCCTTGAGTGTCTACAGTGATCTCTATGTAAACATCTCACCTCCTTGAGTGTCTACAGTGGTCTCTATGTAGACATCTCACCTCCTTGAGTGTCTACATTGGTCTCTATGTAGACATCTCACCTCCTTGAGTGTCTAAGGTGATCTCTATGTAGACATTTCTCCTCCTCGAGTGTCCACTTTGCACTCTATAATATAATGAATGTTCAGGTTTACAATCTGCTCCCAGGAGGCTGAGACAGAAGAATCACTGCGAATCCAAAGGATTCCAGTTTAGTCGGAGCAAGAGTATAAGGCTTTGTCTCAACCCACCCAAAATAAAACCAAATAAACAAAACAAGATCTGAGTAGCCCACTCTAAACACAGTGAAAGACATGTGTTTGACTGCTCAGTGACCACACAAGAGGACATGTGATTTTATTGAAAAAGCACACATTGGACTACACAGTTACTACACAGCAACTACACAAGACTATATGTGCTCTCATTGAAAAGCACATGTTTTGATTACACAGTCTCCTCATTTTTCTCAGGATGACTACACTTGCATATATGACCTGAGCTCAAGAGGTCAACAGTGCGGTAGTCTGTGGCTCTGTGATGTTTTGGAAAACTCTTTTTGTTGAACAATGTACTGGATGTGAGACAGGAATGGGGCCCTGATGGCCCTGATTCCTGCAGAGAGCCTGGCTCAGTTGGTGCATGGCTTTTCTAGGTGTATAGAAGGAAGGAGAGAAGTGTTTGCTTTAAACATCCACCCATGAAGACATCCATGCCATGTCTCCCTTCCCACCTCCTAAACATGGCATTCTGTTGACTTGAAATCCTGCCTGTCCCCACCTTGGTCCTTAGCCTGCACCACACAGGTCCACCCTGTGTGTTCTCACCACTGCGTCTCCACACGTTTGTGGAAGGCTAGAGAGGATCAGGGGCTCCAAAATGAAGACAGGACAGGGCTGTTGGGAAGCAGGGCAGCGATGATTTTAGTCTGAGGCCTGTTCTTTCAGACAGCATGTTGCTTACGAGGCAGACGGCAGGAGCTCTAAATATCAGCTGTCATTACCGAAGGAGGGGGCCGAGCTGAGAATCTCAAATTACTGAAATGGAACAAAAAAGACAGATGTTCCCTTGTTGCCACCCACAGCAGCAAGCCTGAGTCCTTTTCCATGACAGGAAGAAGCCGCCTGGTGCTGGGAAAGCGACTTGCCTCTACCTGTGACAAACACCCTTGGGCCTCTCCTTTCCCCCTGGACAGAACTGGCCAGGTGAGCTGGCAGGGTTGAATGAGGACAGAAAATCCCAATGGCTCCTTGATCGTACCCAATCTGGACAGAGTCTAGGAGTCTAGACATGGATGCAATCCTCACAGTGCCCGGTCCAGCACCTCTGCCTCCCGCCTTGGCATTCGGATCACGTCTCTTTGCTGCTGGTACTAATTTGAAGATTATAGCATTCACAGCTATTTCTGCTGGCCTCCAATGGAACTGCAAGCTTTGCTCCAGCCCGCTGCTGCTCCTCTCCCTTCTTCATGTATATTTGGAGATTGGCCTCGGGTTGAACCCTGAGCTCAGGGACCGCTTTTCTCAAAGAATTAGAAGCACAGACATGCTCCTGTTTATGAAAGCTGTGAATCCTGTGGCAGAGAAAGGTGTCTTCACGTCAGGATAAAGAAACAGGAGAATAGCTGAGCTGCCAATTAGTGAGGAGTGGAAGAATTAACCTTCCAGTTACGCATCTGGGAAATGCTGGAAGCTTCTAGTGAGGTCACTGAAAAGGGAACAACCCGACTGCCTTTTTGAGGCAAGAAAACATGACCACAGGAATGTGTGCTTGGCACAATCCTCAAGGGCCTCCTGGAGATGTCAGGCCACCGTTCCTATAGCTCGCAAAGCTTCGGCTCGCAGCTATACGGGCAAAAAAAAATGTGCATTTGCTTTTGTGTGGTCACAGTTCTCTCCATGTTAGTTAATGCTGTCCCCACGGGTTTCATAAGACATTTGTTTCCTGTGGGCAGGAGGCATCATCAGCTCTGTAGGTCACAGTGAGGGCTGCTGTGTCACAACCAATCTACAAAATGTAATTCACACCTGCTCAGAACCAATAAATCCCTTTAACCCTATCTGGCAGCGAGTACGGAGTCCCCTGCAAAGAAGGAGATGAGCCAAGCTGACAGTGTATCAAGGGGCAGAGAGGACAGCACAGGGTGGTGGAGCTGTAGACACGCCACACAACCAGAGATAGAGTTCTGTGAGGGTCCATTCCACAGCTGGGAAGACAAAGACCTGGATTCTCCCCGCTGTGCATGCATGTGCCCATGCCAAAACTGCAGTAAAGAGCAATGGGTGAGCTTCAAAGGGATAAAGACATCACTCAGAACTCTGCAGTCTTCCAGGAGGAGTGGGGTGGCTGTCATTGGAATGTGGGGTTCTCCACTTAGATGCTGGCCACTGGGGTAGGAGGAGGTGGAATCCAACAGGGAGAGAGCAGATGACAGGGGAGGGACTTTCTCGGGTCACACATACAGAAGCAGAGATGAAGCCTTGCCGGGGTTCTCAAAACCTGGCGGATCTGCCATTTGCCACTCAGAGTCCATCTTAGCAGGTGAATGGTTAATATCTGATGGGAGAATGGAGAGGGGGAGGGAGCAGGAAGAATGGGGAGGGAGGGCAGAGGAGTGGAACAGAAGAGGAAAAAAAGGAGAAGCATGGGGGGAGGAGGAAGAGACTAGAAGAGAAGGAGGAGGAGAAGAGAACAAAACACCCTGTGGCAGTGACTCCTCCTATGGGAGAGCTCACTCATCTGGAGACAGCAGAGCCCTCCATGGGCAGAGCTGAGGACATTCCTCTTAACACATTCTCTGGAGACGGCACTTGGCTGGGGTTTGGGAAGGAGAGAGACTCAAACCTCTGATCTTCAGTTCTACGAGGACGGGCGTGTCTTACTCCCCAGAATCTCCATCTTTTTGCCTTGTAAGATGGGGAGGACACTTCCCTTACTCACAGGGTTGATTGTCAGAGTGAACGACACTTAGGTTCTGTGAGAAAACTGCCAACATAAAATATTTTTGTGGCATCCTGGTGGAAATTAATTGAGAAACAAGTGGTCAAAGAATATGTCAATCTACTTTCATATTTTTGGTTTCAGCAAAAACAAGTAGGATGTCGGTGAATGAAATTTTATTTCTGCTCATCATGAGTACATATCACATGGACTCAGGAAAGAAAGTGATTGGGGGCATGCGATCCACCTGAGCTTCACAAACACTTTTCATTTTGAAGTCAGGCATCCATTCTAACACATCTCAAAGCAGCAGCCACCACCACCGCACCAGACATTTTCCCTGAAGGTTTTGCTTAGACTGATGTTCAAGGTAAAGAGCCAACAGTGAAAATGGAATATGCTAAGGGCAGTCAAAGAGAGCTGGGCAAAAAAGTGCACAAAACTGTGACCAGAGTTCGCAAAGAGAAGTGGTCTGGACCCGAAGCTACTGCGCTTGAGCAGCCCCCAAAGGATGACTCTTGAGACATGTGTGAGAGGCTGATGGATCTGTATGGATTTTAGAAGGACATGAATCTGGTTTTCAAACTATTCCTTATAAAGTATTTGCTGCAGCACAAGTAGATTTTTCCATGGTAATTTTTCTTTATTATTAATATTTGATGTGCTCAAAGCTCAAGGGGAATTGAGGACATTTTATTTTATCTCCACAAAAACACTAAAAGTAATCGCAGACTGTTGGAGGCCTTTCCCTTGGAAACAGATCGGTTGTCACCATGCTCCTTGTTTAATGACACTGAAGTCATGTCACTGTGAGCAGAGCTGGCTCATAACCAGAACAGCTCGATGACCTGAGCATTAAATAAACAGGGGAATATTGCCACACCATCACTGAGGCATGAAACCTTCTAGGCTTGGTGTCTCCTTTCTGGCTGATGATGTTTTGTATTTGCGATTGAATTCTTCTCCAGTGGGAAAACTTTATAATATTAATCACTCTGTTTTTCCATTCATACTTTTATTATGCCATGCTAGCTTCCAAGGACAACAGAGCACTTTGCTTGAATGTAGTATTGCCAAGATTCTATACTTGGTGTTCAGTTTCCTACCAAGCACAGTGGCTTTGATTCATATATTGATTGATTTATATTGGAATAGCAATGCGCTTTGGGCTTCATCAAAAAAAAAAAAACCACCAGGACAGAGAAGGGCTGGGGTTCCCAAATCCTGACTCTGCTTTCTTTAACCCATCAGTTGCAAACAGCTGGCTTACTATGAGAGTGTCAAAATATGTGACAGGTTCCTGGATGATGTTTTTTTCCTTAGGACTGTGGGACTAACCTCCTTTGGCTTTTGGGAAACTTCTACCATCTCAGCACCCTGCGGCTGTGCAGACCATGCTCCTTTCACAGATGCCAGGACAAAGACATGTTCCTCTGAATCCCATGATCATGATGACATCTCAGACAAAGCAAACGTCGGGCATGGCAAGACCCAAAGGGCACCCTACACACACAGCCTACCTCCTCTGGGCACATGCCTGTGTGATCAAATGGTCTTGGGTTACACAAACCCAAAGATAGAATTGTTAAGGATTCACAGATAGTGCAAAGTGTTCATGAGTATGAGGGCTGTGTGACGTCACAGGGTGCTGTCCATAAAGCCACCCTGCTGCTGAAAGTCACACCGAGGTTAGTCCCTATAGGGTTAATAGGGAAGAGCTTCTGATGTGATATTAGCTCAGACATAAAGAAGCCAGAGATCCATTTTAAAGCCTTGTTAGTCATCCCAGTGATAGACATTTCTTTCCATAGACACTTGCTTTTTTGAGGCAAAGCATGTAGCTTAGGTTAGCCATAAACTCACTGCCCCGGCTAGTTTTATGTCAACTTGACACAAACTAAAGTCATCTGAGAGGACAGAGCCTCAGTTGAGAAAAAAAATCCAACTCTGGGCCATTTTCTTAATTAGTGATTGATGGGGAGGGACCAGCCCATTGTGGGTGGTGCCATTCCTCGGATGGTGGCCTTGGGTTCTATAAGAAATCAGGCTNCAGGCTGAGCAAGCCATGGGGAGCAAGCCAGTAAGCAGCACCCCTCCATGGCCTGTGCATCAGCTCCTGTCTCCTGGTTCCTGTCCTGCTGGAGTTCCTTCCCTGACTTTCTTCAACACTGGAAGTGTTAACCAAATAAACCCTTTCCTCCTTTACTGAAGTACGGGTGGACTTGTTGGAGGAAGTGTGTCACTGTGGGTCAGGCTTTGATGTTGCCTACACTCAAGCTATGCCTATCTCAGACCACTTTTTGTTGCCTGCAGGTCAAGATATAGGACTCCTAGCTCCTTCTCCAACACCATGTCTGCCTGCATGCCACCATGTCACACCAAGATGACAATGGACTATACCTCTGAAACTGTAAGCCACCCAATTAAACATTGTTCCTTTATAAGAGTTGCCATGGTCATGGCGTCTCTTCACAGCGGTGGAAACTCTAAGAAACCCTCCTACCTCTATATCTAACGCTGGGATCACAGGTGTGTACCATGTCTTGTTTATGCATTGCTGGGAATCAAACCCAAGGCTTTATGCATGATGGGCAAGCCCCCTTCCAACTGAGCTACACATCCAGCTCCTCAGACATTAGAAAACATGTTCTCAAAGCGCTGTGCTCCTGTGTGGGTCTAGCCAATTATTTAATTATGGGCTGTGTACCAAGCACCACCCAAAAGCAGCGAGCTGAAGATTTGGTCCCCGATTGGTGGTAGCACTATTGAGAGGTGATGAGTTGCTTATCCCAGCTGATGTTATTTGCTGGCATACTTCATGGCTCTTTCTAAAACTCACAAACCCAGATCACAGTCTCTGTTACGCCTGAGCAAGTGGCTTTGCTGTGGCCTGCAGCCTGTTTAGACATGATTCCTTAGGCCATCTGCGCCTCTGATTCTTGGAATTTGTAACTCTAACATTCTTTGGAATAGATGCTTTTAAATAATAGATTACTTTCTTCCCTGAAGGATAAAAAAAGGTAATCTCAATGTTTCTGTGCCCTCTGCCAGCAGTCTCGCAGGCTCCTAAAGAAACAAAACACTGTGCACATGATTTTCACTGTAGAGAAAGAGCAGCTAGAGAGGTGGAAATACCATTTACAGTTATGCACGTGCATATATTTGCATGAGGTTTCAAGACCCAAATTTGTCTCTTTCTCAACATTATGTTCACATCAGAAAGTGAGGCTCAGCACAGTGTTTTTAAAAAGTGATCGTAAAAAATTGTTTTAAAATGGATTTCTCATTTTACGAAAATATTAATACTCTGAAGATCACAGAATAGAGAAAAAGAAGCTTGTATAGAAGTCAAAAGCCTTTAAGAGTGATGCAAAAAGAAAGACATTTAACTTATATTTTAACACCTACATACATACACACATATATATCTGTGTATAAAAACACAAATAAACATATATACAAATATATAAACACAGATAGAAATAAAGATACATATACATACACTTACACACGTACATACACAACCACTCAATACACTCACATATCCACATTCACACTAACACAACACACCTACAAACCTACATATAAATACATATACAGAGACAAGCACACACATGCACATGTATACATATATACACATGCATACTTAAACATATACACACAAACACACACATATACATCATAAAACTTACTGAGAAAAATCACAGAAGATAAATCAGTATTTTATGATGCCTTAATGACATGTATAAAACTTCATAAGCCTGCCCAGTGGGGTATAGCCCATCAGTGGAGAATGGTGTGTGGTAGGAGGATTAAGATGCCACAAGGGACCTTCACAACCCTAAGCCATTGATAAATCAATAGTTTCTCATTTACTGTAGATTTGATTAAGAACGGAGCAACACAACTTCCTACAGGGAGTCATTTGGAAGCCGGCTTTCTTCCTTACCTTCCTCCCTTTGATGTCATCTTACAATGTGGGCTTGAAGATGTCATCACACCTGACCACAGGCTCAAGATTTGAAGACCGGAAAAGGCTTTCAGTAAGAAAAATGTTTATTCCTAATCCACAGCTACCCTCATAGGCCTATGGCAAAGCCCTGTTCACAAACACACCCACTTACAATGAAAGAGAGCTCCTTTTTGTGACATCTACGGAAAGAAGGCAGCAAGCGATGTCTAATGGTCCTGCAAGCTCTTCCATAGTCCACACACACCTCCCCTCATGGCAGGACACCTTATGTGTCCTCCTGTCCTTGTACCAGATCCAAGCCTAGGCTCTCTATGGCTTTCTCTGCAAGCAAAGCGCAAAGCTTCCTTGCCTCGTACTTTTCCGATCACTGAGCTACAGTACTAATCAAGGAGTACGGTGGGGCAGGAACAAGAGTGTCTGCGGAAGGCCTGCTCAGCGAGCAGAGGAGTTTCAGGAAAAAGGACCTCAGTCTAGAGTAATGAGAAAACCTTCAGCGCAAGAGCTGCCAAAGGCCAGGGCTTAGTACCAGTGAGTTTTCCTTGGCCACTCCTGGGTTTAACTCAAGATGCGTCCTTTTTGTCAAATATGGGTGGGGTCGTGGACTTTGTGCCCTAGGAGGTTACCCTGGGAGAGCTCTCCCTTTTGCAGAGAGTATAATGCTTGCTCTAGGAAGGACGCCTTATTTTTGTGGCCTACTTCCTGCTGGGTAGAACTTGTGAGTCTAGACATGAGTTGTAGTCTCATTATTTGTTCATTTAGTCTACACAATTCCTGTCTTTCAATGTGGGAGATCTCTGACCCAGGTCTTTAGCTTGCTTTCAGGCAGGGGCCATGAAAGTGTTTGCCTTAACTATAAGATTTTATCATTTGCATGAATAATACTGGGCACGGGTTTTTGTACTGCATTTTAAGGAGTGTTGTGCAGAAGCTCCGGGAGATGCTGTTCCCCTGGCACTTGACTGAGAAATCTAATGAGAACCTGAGGATCATAGGGTATTTGTTTGATTTCCTGCTGCCTGGGCTTGAGAAGAAATTGCCTTTGCCAGCGTTTGGGAGGCTGAGTCCAGCCAGGCAGCTCTTCCCATTAATGTTTTCCAAGTCATCATTTCCTTGAGCCCCAAAATGTGACAAACTCAGAAAGGAACTAATGGCAAACTCCGATGCTTTGATCTTGCCGCTGCTTCCTCTGGTCTTACACCAACTCTACAATTTTAGGCCAATTTATCTGCATAGGTAAAGTAATGTTAAACATCTGTTGTATTTATGTCATTTCTCATTTCCTAATTTCTTCAAATGTCTGTGAAATGGCAATTTACCTTAAAGGTCCCCCATTTTAGGTGCTAATTATTTAAGTCATCAATAAATAACTCAAATCGTGTAATATGTTTCCATTGATGCCAAAAATATTAAACTACTATTTCATAAGTTTCAGCAGCCTGATTCATACCTGATTAGATAATGATAATATTATAAAACAGGTGAGTGCACTATTAGCAAGGTAATGAGTATGTTTCTTATTAATAATCCATTAGCATATTTATTATTTAACAAGATCCTGGAGATGCAGCCTGAGGACAGAAAGCAAATAGATATGTTACTGGTTTTACATACATGACCAAAAGAATGTTCTCACAAGCATGGTTATGAATATGGAAACCCCTCCATGCTCATTTCGGTGAAGAGATATCATCTCTGAGGTGGTGATACAGTCTGGAAAGGAGGCCACAACCTTGGACATCTCAGGGCCCAGGATTCTGAATAATAAATTAATTGTTCATACATTACTGTGTTTAAGATATAAATACATTTTTGATATATACATATATATATATGATATAGTTTTGCTATAGAAACCTGAATGGACTCAGACAGTCCTTTAATCTAAGTTCAGCTTCTACCATGAAACCAAACACACTCTCAGACATCATCATAGTATGACCCCACCATCATCATAGTAGCCTACTACCATCATCATAGTAATTCCATAATCATCACAGCACCCCAATACCATCATCAAAGCAACCTACCATCATCATAGCAAATCCCAACCATCATCATAGCAACCTATTACCATCATCATAGCAAATTCCAGCCATCATCATAGCAACCCCACCATCATCACATCAACCCACCATCATTATCATAACAACCCACCAACATCATCACCAAACCATCATCATAACAATCCACTACCATCGTCATAGCAACTCCCAACCATCATCAAAGCAACCCAACACCATCATCAGAGCAACCCACTACCACAATCAGGGTAACCTGCCATCACCATCATAGAAAGCTCCCACCATCATCATAGCAACTTCATCATCATCACAGAAACCCACCATCATTATCACAACAACCCAGCAACAACATCACCCAACCATCATCATAGTAACCCACCATCACCATCATAGCAAACCCCAGACATTATCATAGCAGCTCCATCATCATCATCACAGCAAACCAACACCATCATCATAGCAACCCAAACCATTGTCATAGCAAACCCCATCATCATCTTCATAGCAACCCCATCACCATAGCAGTCCTCTACCATCATCATAGCAACCCATCATGTTGACTTCGTATTTGGACAACTCACTTTACCAACCAAAGTAATCCTTAATGCTTATTTGTCAGATTTTTATCTTCCCCTTCATCTAAGCTACTTGGACCCAAGGAAGAAGTCAGCTCCAGATGCCACCATCTTACTCAGTGCTCAAGTGATGTCTTGATAGCAGAATGCCACCTACCTGGCTTTGTCCAGATCCCTTCCACAATGTCCTGACCTTATTGCTCAGCACCCATGTTGTATAACCTTGGCACCAACCTAATGTTGATGACATATTTACCTCTGTAACTTCTGATGCCAGATATGGGCAGAAAAAAACCTTCCCTTTTAAGGACAATTGCTTTTTCATACCATAACACATATGTTAATGTTATCACACACTCCCAAAGGGACTCCCTCCTTCCCCCTATGCTGGTCCTAATGTGCATCTTAAGGTTTAGAGATGAACACAAGAGATTTTTTTGGACTCTATCTCTAAATTTGCTTTGTTTTTTTTTATGTGCATTCAAAGATGCTACCCTGGCATGATTTAAATGATACCATTAGATGATGTAATGCACACACTTTAGTATTTCACATCTTGGCATCTTATCCACAAAACAGAGATTGTGTCTGTTCATTGCAAACTCTAAGTCTTTCAATTTGGCTTCTGAATGATAACTTTGGGGAGTTAACAGGCTAAGGGCATTGACAGCCTCTTCTCTAGCCCTTCCCTGCTGCACCATTTCCCTGCAGTTCAGCACGACTGCTAAAGGCTTCTTCTGTTTTCCGCACTGTCCTTTTATTAATCAAAGTTATTTCTCCTTATCTGTTATTAGGGGTCACCTCTTCAAATTCAAGCAAATCCAAGAACTAATTTTGTTCCCATTTGCACAGTTTTCACTGTAGATGTGCCAATCAGCCTTTCCAAACAATAGATGCCCCAAAGAGAAACTGGCCATGGAAAATACACAATGCAATACAAAACAATATTTTAGCTGAACAAGCATATTAAAATTTTAAACCAATCACATCTACTAATTGTCCATGTGTTCTTGCAATAGCAAAATGCAGTTTTTTTTAGGAAGCCATAGTGCAGCTATTGCATAAAAACCTGGTTTAATTTGGTCCTATATAGACAGACAATGTCAGTGAACCTTGCATTGTATTTTCATTGATCAAGAGCCATGGCAATTACCCCTGGCTGAGTGTCGAGTGCTCACATCCTGCTGAGAAGACATTTCCATCTCACTGGACTGGATGAGCTGCCTGCAAGTCCTTGTGCATATTAGAATACTTGAGACCCCAAGATCACAGTGTCAGATCTTGCTGAGTGTCATTTGGTTTACAGTGTTCAACCTTCTCTTATAAAAACTATGTATTATGTTACAGAAGAAGTCCTAAATGACAGAGAAAGGAAAATTATAACTTAAAATTTAGTAATTCACATGCATATTTTAATTGTCATTATTGGTCAAAGTAATGATAGCTTGTCCTATGGTCTATGTGAAAATACTGGGTGTAGACACAAGTACTGATATGCTTGAACACTTGCCTACTCAGTAGCATTTTCTTTTTACTACTTTTTAACAATTATTTTCATGTTGATGAAGAATGATAGAATAACACACAGGAAAATGTTTTCTTTATTACTTTCTGCTATTGATGAATGACCATAACTGTATAAAAATAATTAAATCTTTGCTTGTAAGTCCTATGTTTTATGAAATACTTATTCTTAAAAATATATAAAATAAAGAATTTCAAGTAATTTAGGAACTAAAACTGTGATCTTTTTTCTTTTATTGTTGGGTTTCATGCCTGTTGCCCTTATCAGAACAAGGATGGCAGAGTCCCTGATTTGTTGCCAGTAGACCAGGAAATATTAGGGAGAGATAATAACAACACCAAGAACCTGCTGATCAGTTGGTTCTTTGTTTTCAATAACAGAAAGCAACAAGGGTAAAGAAAGGAGACTTAAATCAGAGAAGAGTGATGACCAGAGATGACTGCAGACCCATGATTGATATCTCCTCATTAGTGTTTTCCTTAGAACTACGAGAAAAGGGACTAGAGCATCAGTGAATAGTCCATTAAAGCAAGGAAGAACATAAGAATTTGTCATAGTAAACTCTTCTTTGATATTTTAATATAATCATTTTGTGTGTGTGACACACACACACAGGTACATATGTGCAACAGAATTTGTGGGGAGGTCAGAGGACAGTCTTTTGAGAATCAAATTTCTCCTCCCACAGTGACATCCAGGCACTGACTTCACATCATCAGTCTTGTACTACAAACACTTTACACACCGAGCCATCTCTCTGGCTCTGGAAACTCTTTTCTTTATCTCTCTTATTTACACAAGTTCCTCCTGAGGCCTCCTGTCTGCTTCCCAGAAGCCTGATCTTCCCACAATAGGGAACTATTCCAGCCCCCCGATTTCCCCTATTGCCGTCCATCATGGTGAGCCAAGGCTCAGACTTGCACTGCTCCTTAGAGAGCAGCAAGGCTACTAGAGACAGTGATGTGATCTTGTCACTAATGTGTGATTTCAAAGACAGCAGATCGTCATGAAGTTACTCGGTGAGTCACTCTGTGAGGCCAGCTGTCACCATGTCTGTGAGGGACCAGTGGAATCCTTCTCTGATTTAAATTGTCATCTTTTGGTGGGGCTCAGAGGTGCATCTCCGAAGTAGGTCCTGAGGACCTGCTTGTAGTGTTTTCTGCCAACAGGTTTCCAACCCTTCTATATACTTTATGCACCAGGTTTTAATGCACCGTTACCTACTTAGAGTAATTAGCACATAGTTGGTTTGGAGCATTTGTTAAGTATGTGCATGTGTCCAAGCTTTATCTTCAATTCTGTTCTGGTGCTCATAAGTTTTGGGGATTTTGTTGCGGGAAGCGCAGGGCCTGGCCACCTGGCTAGCTTAGCCCCAAAATAACCACGCAGAAACTGTATTCGTTTAAACACTCCCTGGCCTATTAGCTATAACTTCTTATTGGCTAATTCTTACATATTAGTTTAACCCATCTCCATTAATGTGTATCGCCATGTGACTGTGGCTTACTGGCAAGATTCTAATCAGTGTCCATCTCAGGCAGGAGAACCATGGCATCTGCCACTCTGTCCTTCTTCCCAGCATTCATTTCTGTCTACCCCTCCTACCTATGTTCTGCCCTATCAGGCCAAGCAGTTTCTTTATTGATTAAACAATGAAAGCAAGACATAGACAGAAGGACCTCCTACACCAGGTTTTGTTGTTTTTTGTTGTTGTTTTGCCAATTTTATACTAGCTTGATTGAGAAAGGGGCTCTCACTAGAGAAAATGCCTCCATAAAATTGGTCTGTGGGTCATTATCTTTATGAGAGATTGATGGGGAAGGCCCAATTCACTCTAGGTGGGGCCATTCCATGGGCTGGTGGTCCTGAGACCTATAAGAAAGCAAGCCGAGGAAGCCAGAAATGAGCAAGTCAGCAAGAAGTGCCCCTTCATGGCCTCTGAATCAGTTCTTGCCTCCAGATTCCTGCCTGGAACTTACCCAGGGATAGACTATGACATGAAACTATAAGCTAAAATAAACCATTTCCTCCACAAGTTGCTATTGGTCATGGTGTTTGACAGAAGCAATAGAAAGCCTAACTCAGATAGTACCCAACACATTTATCACAAGCCCCTTGAGCGTAAGATGAATATCCAAACTAGTGTTTGTCTTTTTCCTCTATAGATGGCATTGCTGTAAGGGTTGTTTGGGCATATTTTCTGTTCCTGAGAACAGCAATTTTGTTCTTGGAACCTTGCCTCTGAGGCTAACTTCTTAGGGAATGGACCCCACTCCCCACCCCCAACTTTCCTCTCCTTCTTAGCCTCATACTTGAAATGAACACTATTCTGCCATATTACACAAGTGTGGGCACATCCAGAAAGACTGTATGGCAGATGATTTTTGACTCCCCAAACACAGGACTAATTAAAATCCTGTAGTTATTTTTATGAAGAAATTTGCCAGCATATTTATGTGTATTTATGTTTCACTTTTAATTGATTTATTTCTGCTTTTTCCAGTTTCAAGTGATTCTCTGCTATATATGTAAACTTTGGTGTCTATAGAATGTAACTATTGTATGTGAAGCAGAACACTGCTCCTTTTCAATAAGATCAAGATCTATTTGGGTCACACTGTTCCTTTCTGTCACATATTCCAAATGTACAGGCCAAATACAAACGAACCCAGGGACTTGGGCTATAGCTCTTTAGTACATGGCCTGCCTCACATGGCAAGGCCTGGGTTCAATCCTTGGCCCTGTAACTAAAATCAGCAGGTGGCGTTAACTGGCTCAGTAGTCCATCTGTGTTGAGAGTGAATGATTAATGGAACTACTTTTTGAATTACCAATGTGTACAAAGGGATTCATTTTTCTGAAGAACAGAGCTGAGCACAGTGGGAGTCTAAGGCTCAGAAGTTGAGACTGTCCAGTCCAACAGGATAGAACCACACCTTTTTCCCTATGTCCCCCTCACCCTCCTTGTCTACCTTTACTTGGATGTATTTGGACATTATTATGATTATTTGCCTAAGTGTCTTTTCTCAATTATTTTTCCTTTGAAGGCTGTTGTCTTAGTGAAGGTCACTGTTGATGTGATGGAATACTGTGACCATAAGCAACATGGGGAAGAAAGAGTTTATTTGGCTTCACTTCCACATTGCAGTCCATCACTGAAGGAAGCCAGGGCAGGAACTCAAGCAGATCAGGAACCTGGAGGCAGGAGCTGATGCAAAAGTCATGGAGGAGTGGCTTGTTCCTCATAGCTTGTTCAGCTTGCTTTTTTTTTTTATAGATCATAGGACCACCAGTCCAGGGAAAGCACTACCCACAGTGAGCTGAGCCCTCCCGCATTCATCAATTACAGAAACACCCTAGAAACTTGCCTACAACCGGATCTTACAGAGACATTTTCCTAACTGAGGTTCTCTCCTCAAAGGATGACTTTAGCTGTGCCAAGTTGACAGAAAACAGACTGAGCATAGATGTCCTGCCCCTTGTTGATATCCTATTTAAATGTCACACAAGAAGTTTGCATTGACAGTGCCCTGAACAAAAAAAAAATTGTTTGTTTGTTCTTTATTTGTTTTGTTTTTCAAAACAGGGTTTCCCTGTATAGCCTTGGCTGTCCTGGGACTCACTATGTAGACCTGGCTAGCCTTGAACTCAAAAATCCACCTGCTTCTGCCTCCTCTGAGTGCTGGGATTAAAGGTGTGCGCCACCACCACCTGACAAAACTTGTGATTCTTAATAAGACTTTCCATCTTCTGGTCAGGAATGATGCCTCCCTCTGCTCTAATACAGTCATGCACTGCATCCATCTCCAGGACTGCAAGCTGCCAGGGAGCTGCTGCGGGCTGAGCGACCAGCAGCATGCAGCAGTGGGTCCTGGCTTGGGGGCAGCACTCAATTCACAGTTGGCTAATGTACATGCTATACAGTGCACTTGCTTTATGTGAGTCTTCTCTAGATTGCATCTGCCCCATGAGAATAGAGATGGTAACCATGACAGCAGATGGAGTGCTTATTTGATACAGTCCCTTCTTAGGGGAGAAGAGGCTGGAAAGCTGATGCTGCACTTTCTGGCTTGGTTTAAAAAAAAGAGCTCAGCATCTCCTTGCACAGAGAGTTCACTCCATCATAATTCCCTGGCATCGAGGACTCACGGGAATCTCCAGGAGGTGCAGGCGAGGTGTGAGGTGCCTGATTGTTCAGTGTGCTTTGGAGAGGTCAGGTGTGTTTTAGCATCTCCAGGATAATACCTTGACTTACGGCAAGACTAGCGGGGTCCTGACAGGGTTGTGCACTGTGTGTCATCATGAAAGATGGTGCTGAGCTTTCTATTTGGAGATGTTTTTCTTGAGCACTTCCGATACACAACGATAGCGAATCTCTTTTCATCTACATTGTCCAGGATGAGCTTTAACGAAAAACTATTTGTTGGGACATGGATGAACATTTTGTCGGCATGTGTGCCTGTGTACTAGTTGATCTTAACCACGGAGACATCTCCCCAGCCCCACCAGGATGTGATGTAGGAGGGTCATCTGTCTATGTGTTACTTTCATTGGTTAATAAAG
>LOEQ01005093.1:131906-146755 GCA_001685075.1 Bramus lutescens
TGTTATTTCGGGGTATAAGCTAGCCGTGCGGGAGCCGGGCAGGACGAAAAGCAGGCCTGCTCCCTAATTGCTACAAGGATGGACTTTGACCTCTGCTAATAAAGCCACAGCGCCACACCCATCCTCCAGCATGCTCGTGGCAGTTACAGGCAAACCACAGCCACACCCACTGTCCTTGGTGCACGGCAAATGCGCAGCTGTTCTCTCAGTATAGGATACATTTGCGTTGCTCACAGCAAATTTCTCAGCTCTTCCCTCTTCTTGGTTCTTCTTTTCCCCAGTATCAAGGATATTTTTCTACATGGCCAGGAACCTGCGTGTCTTGAACTGAGAAACTGAGAGGAGTGGAAGGCAATGAACATAGGCCACTTTATGTTTATACCAATAGGATTGAGTATACCAATAGGCTATGCAAGGTACACACCAAAGAGAGTCTGTGTGCGAATACATATCTGTGTGTAAGTGCATACGTACGCACATGTGACACAGGGAGGTTTGTAAGTTTTAAAGAATGGGGGAAATGTTATGGAATATTTAATCTCAATGATCAGATAAAACGAGCCCAATTTAATGATAAACATGTCTTCATCTAACTGGTGGTCTTGTGCCATTTTCACTCAATATACAGTCCAGCAGCCAAAGGAGGGAAGTATAGTACTTGCTTTCTGAGATCCTATGTCAGCTATTTCTATAGAATATTATAGAATATTCCTCTCCTGAAAGCCCATGCCCATAAAGGGGACTCACTGAAATTCCAACAAGAGTGTCCCCAAGTGCCTCTGTGGGTTCCATCTGCCTCCCTTCAAAGGCACAGCTCACCTGCTTATCTTTCATCTGGGAAACCAGTAGAAAAAAAAAACAAAGCATTTCCTATTTGTTCCTGACAGTTTGGAAGGAATTATTTATGGCCTTCGTGGGACTGCACCTCTCCGCTCCCCTCACCCTGAACCTGAGCCCCCCCCCAAGCTTCCAGAATAATAATCATCTCTTTCTTCCCTCAGACTGCTGCTCCCGGGGTGACCCCGGCTGACCCGATGGAAATTGATTTTTTTGTTGAACTCCCAGCGAGTGCAAATTAATCCGAGATCCACACGAGATCGGGGAAGCAATGCAGAGAGCACAAAGACCGCCAAGTACTGAGGGAGAAATTAGTTCTGCAGAAGGTATTTTAAGTTGGGCAAGATAAATGGCCACAATGCCTGGCTTTGATAAAATGGCTGGAGGAAGAGGGAGGAGAATGGTGGGGCTCCCAGCACTGGGCTGTAATTTAATAGCCTAATTTCCTATCCAGTCCTGTAGAAGTGGCTTTGACAGCTGATGGAAATCATCCAGGGCTTGATCTGGTCCCTGGTGGGGACAAGTTAGGACTCATCCTTCCTCCGAGTCTCCAGGCGACAGTACTTCAGCACACAGCAAAGTCTGTTGCTACCTCGCTAGAGAACAAAGTCCTCATCTTTTTATGAAAATTACATCACACTCACAAGCGAACATTTATCTTTTGGCTGTATGACACTTCTGTCCACTCTTTCAGCCAGAAGAAGGAAGCAGTTTTGTCCTGGGGTGTCTTTAGGAACCCAACACTGCATCTATGAAACTAATATAGCAAACTTCCTGAAATTCAAAAGGAATCTCTCTTCAGAAGGAATCCAAAGTTAAATTTTATTCATTTCCTCCTTTCTTCCCTCCCCACAACCACTGAACCAGAGTTCCTTATGTTCCTAGGATCCTTAATGGCACAAAAGTCCTTAATGTACCATCCTGCAGCTGTTCCCTGCCCAAGCTATAAGGCAAAGTAAACAGGAGCCCATGCTAGGGTCAATTGAAAGAAAGCATGGCAAAGTTTGTGTCAAGACAGAGTTCCTGAGGAAGTTCTTGGAAGCCGAATGCTGGGCGTATGGGCTTCAGTTATGTACAGACAGGTGAGGGAAACAATTGGCTGGGGCGAGACTCTCCAGTGATAGATGCCTGAGTGGGCTGCAGGAGCCTTCCCTGAGGAAAAAAAGTGGCATTGACTTACTGTGGTCCTACAATTATCATCAATAAATCCTCTGGTTGATCAGGCTGAATTTGGACAGTCCATCTTGGGTCTGTCGGCGCCAAGATGTGAATAAACACGTCTTTATATATGCCCTGGAAATATTATGCAACAAGAGAGTAGATACACCCCAACAAGACATTCTAGGATGACCATTTTTTTCTCATTTGCCATGGAATACAAGTGTTCTAGCTATGCGTGGTATACCAGGTCAGTATGGGGACCCCACAAAATTGGCTGGAAACCCAAAGAATATTGCAAATCCTCAGAACAGCACTTTGAGTGGGGTAGGACTGAAGCCATACTATTTTTCCAGAGGGAGCTTAGCTGCACAGGAAGAACTCCATTGTGAAATCAACACACAGGAAGCATCTTCCATGTTAGTCTCCAATGCAATGAGAAAAGTTACTAAGACGGAAAAAGTCTTGACAAGATCACATTAAAGCAAATGTGTGAAGCTTCATGATGAACCTAAGCCATTCAGGAAATATAAAAAGTCAAATATTGAACTTATGAGGCTCTGTGGTCCATTGAAGCCTGGAAAAGTACTGAATTGGGGAACAGGAGAAAAGCATGCGTAAACTCAGATGAGCCCCTTGATGTGTCCAGACGAAATCTCATACGGTGGGACCAGCTGATCCTCTAGAAGGAGGGCCAGGATTGCCTATGGACATAGGCTATGAAGACTGACCATAGGCCCCATGCTAACTTGTGGGTTGATGAACCTTTTCTAGTTTGCAGGAGCACATGGGTTCTGTAGAACACTGAAACTGTGTGTGCCATAATTTTTGCCGGCCTCCAAAAGCTTAAGTGACAGGCAAGACAGTATGACAAAAATATTAAGAAGATGAAGCTGTCCTAGTTGGGGGCAATTATCCCTCCCATTCATTAATGTATATTTGTGTACACTCCCCTATAAGAAAGTACACAGGAGGTGATTATGCCCCTGGGACATACCCTGCACACCTCCTTTGAGGAGTTTTACCTAAAAGTTCAAACGTGGAAGCAATCATACATGGATGTCTGAAATGACAGCTGACAGACGGAAATTGCTTGCCAGGTCTTTCAGACTGCCAAGTCTGTCTGGTGGGGGAGTCAGGAAACCCACAGAGTGACCGCGGAGGGTCATAGGCAGTTCTTCGTATCCATGCTCCTAGATCCAGCATTGCCCTTTGGCAGAATAAACCCCACAAGTAGTGCAACAACTTTGTCATACACTGTGCCAGGGTTTCTGAACTCTTTTAGATGATGGGTCCCAAGACCAATTTGTCCTTGCTTGGACTAGTAAACAGAGGACCTCCAGAGTGTTCCCAAATGTTGTCTTCTCGGTCCCATGGCTTGTCCTGTGATAGCCACCCAGGACTACTTGCTTTATTACCCTCTGGAAAATGGTCTGACTGCATAGATTCTATAATGCTAAACTCCGTCTTAGTAAAATAAAATACATTAAAGAGTTAAAAGGCAGAAGTGTGTGAGAGAGAGATTAGCGAATGGAGACCCCAAGTTAGTACCAGGTTTTCTTTCTTACAAGTTGTCAGAAGGGAGAACCTGGAGTTTCCACCTTCCCTACAGCTCAGGCTGTTGTCAGTAATATTAGTTATTCACTAGAGTTATAGCGTTCTTCTCCCTGCTAAAGAGATAATGTGCTGTGGTTGTAGGGCAAGATGATTCAAGCTGAAAAAGAACCAAAAGTTTGGACCCTACTGTCTAGCATCTGTAGGTCTAGAGGATGCTATTCAAGCTGGTGAAGGAGAACTGTTGCCAAGAGTAATGGTTGCTCTGGACCCTGCATGTTATGATATCAGCACATCAGGCAAGGGGTCTCGTGGGTTAATAGTGGTATGAACGTTACAAGTGTAAACAAATGATATTTTAGTAGATGCAAGGCCTGCTCCACAGAAGAAAACCCGTAGTTAGTCTTTTAAACCAGGACAAAAAGCTGTGTTTTGGGAAATCAGTCCCCAGTGGTAAGGGTAAGCGCTACTGTTTTGTTCATTAGAAATGGCATGCCTATAAAATTGACCCCCTAGACAGGTCTTACGTAGCCCAGGTTGATATTGAATTTGCCATGTATCTGAAGACAACTTTCGATTTCTGATCCTTCTGTGCTTCCATTCTGTGCTTGAATGCTGGGTATGCTGCCACCATTCCCAGTTTCTATGGGGCTTAGGATAAAACTCGGCCAATTGTCTGCACTAGCCAAGAACTCTGTCAGCTGATGGTCCCTGTCAAATTTCCACGTAAGCCTCTGCATCTAATCTGTGTATTCCCACCACCACCACCAGACACAAGCAGAGGGGCATTCATCTTGGTGATAGGTACTAGCTGCTAGAGAGACCCATCCAGTCACTAGTGTCTCTTTCTGGGGTGCCTCTTGTTGCTATGATGTGGCAGCCCAATACTCTCCCTAAATAGAGAAAAATAATCACATAACCCCATTGGAGCACAAGGAACATGCAGCTTATGATATTCTCCTTCTTAATTTTCAATGGGTATACTATAATTTTATGTTATGTTAATTACTGAAAAACACAAATCAATATGTTTTATTTCCTTGAAATCATTAGCTGTGAAATTTTTCTTGACCGTGAAAATTCTAGATGGTAAAGTATAAATCATCCTGGCTATGGGTTGACATTTTTCTTCTCACAGAATTAGATAAACTTATACACACCCATTATGGTTTGAATGAGAACTCTCGTCCAGAGGTTAATGCAGTTGAATGCTTGGTCCAAAGTTTGTGGAACTGTTTGGGAAGGAAAGTTATGGACGCTTTAAGAAGTACAGCTTCAATAGGGAAAGTGTATCCTTGTGGGGGGTGGGGGCAGGCTTTGAGGGTGTATAGGACCTTCCTATTCCTTTTCTCTGTCCCTAGGTCTAATCCATGGTGGTAGAAAAAAAATCCCTACAACTATGACCAAGTCATCCAAAAAACCTTGTTTCTAAATATCAGTAGGAATTGATACAATATGTCTCCACGTGGGTATGCATGTTTGTGTGTGTGTGTGTGTGTGTGTGTGTGTGTACATATGTACGACTGGCAGCCTTTCATGACAACTGCATTATTTATGTTTCTGTTGCTGAAATAAATTATCATAACTAAAGCAATTTAGGGAAGGTGGGGTTTTTTTAGATCACTGTCCCAGTGGAGTAATGTCCATGGCATGGCATGGCATGGCATGACAGAGGAGCAGGTACCTGGATTAACACATTTCATCCACACAGGATGACCAGGCTTCTATTATACAAAAAATATAAATCTGTAGAGTATGTTCGGAAGACCTTTTTCAAATGAAAACTGATGTTGTAGCTGGAGAGGACCAAGAGTAACACCTTGAACATTGGAAAGGCTTGTCTATCATTTTTCCTGCATTATTTTTTGTTTGTTTGGTTGGTTGGTAGTCATTTTATTGTAGTCCTGAGACAGGACCTAAAGTTCTAGCATGTTCTTATACAAAGAAATCACACCATTACACCTTTGACTATAAAACAAGATGGATCATACACTCTGTGTTACATCAGATTCACTGATTTTTAAGAATGCTTAACTTAAAGGTATGTTTAAAGAATAGATTAAAAATATGTGTATTTGGAAAACATATCAGAATCCTCCCAAAAAGAAACTTCAAGAATATGAAGAAAAGGCTTTGGTTTAACTATTAAAAAAGAAACTTCAAGAATATGAAGAAAAAACTTTAACTATTAAAAGAACAAGGGTGTCTTTGCAGCCTCACTCCCCTGCAGATGATTACGGCTGGTAGAAAAGCACTTTCTACCCACAAGACCAATTCCAGATTAAATAGGAGGTGTAGGTGCTTTATCTGAGAAGAAATCATTCACCAGAAGTGCTAATTGTTATAGCAGCCAAATAATTAAGAAATGTTCTCTAATCCAGTAAAACAAGAAATGGAACTCTAAAAAAGCCATAAATAGCTACAGGTGGGTGGAGTTCTTTTTGAGAAGCATGGGAAGTCTGGGCTGAACCAGCTCTCCAAAAAGAATCTCTAACCTGACTTCACACATTGTTGCCAAAGGTCTGCTTCTGACAGCTCTTCCTGGGGAGACTTGAAGAGTTTAGCTGCTGAGAGAATTGTCCTCGATTCCTAAAGACGCCTAAGTGGGTGTTAAAGCTCCTTTATCTGTGGGCTTCTTGGTAGACAAGTAACAGCCCCAATTATAAAAATTGTCTCGACTGAAACATGTATGGGAAATATAAGTTCACATTGGCATGAAGAAGCTGCCATGAATCTGAAACATTCAGTGACAAACCCAAGACCTGTGCCGTGCTGTTCGCTAATCAGTACAAAATGAATCCATCATGGTAGTGTTGGCTGACTTAACCAAACAACACTGGTGTCAGGAACCAATCTTTCAGAGGTAATCAATACTGTAATTACAATACAATATCTGAGGAAGTAAGAAGGGGGAGGTGGTGTATCTTACTGCCAATGGTGTCTTTCTGAAGGCTGGAACATTTCTCTGAACAATTACAGTTCATTCCACTACAATGGGTTTGACTCCCAAGACTTCGTGTATGAATCAGATCATATCTGGTAGGATTTAGATTCATTTAGAAAGTGTTAAAACTTCAGTTTCCTCCTCTCATAGTGCATTTGGGAGTCACCGTACTTCCGGCTGACATCACATGGCCGACAGTGTAATTAGGTCCTGAGAAAGGAGCATCTGCTACATTTAACCTCGAGATGTTGGGGGCGAAGTGCTCCTCAGGTTCTACTTAACCTTGATGTTAAGACCCAACATGGAAAGTATCTGCTTAATGAAGAAAGGGAAACAGGAAGCGTGATTATGATTATAAGAGGAGGCTGACAGTATCAAATCCACAGGACTTGGGAATTCACCTGTAAATCATTTTATGATATTGTAAGATTAAGACAATACTTTTAAAATAATGTTGAAATAACTGACTAGAATAATTAAGTCTTTTGATATTGATTGATAATACATAATGTCAAAACCTTTCCTTGTTTGGAACAGAATTTCTCTTTTTGTTCTCTCTCTCTCTCTCCCTCTCTCTCCTTCCCCATCCATTCTTCTGTGCTTTTTTCCTTCCCTGGCCTCTGTGTACCCTTTGTGTCTCCCATCAGCTCCAGTTCTTTAGAAGCAGAGATTTTCCAGATGCAGCACCTGACGCCCCCGTGCTTTGAGGGAGATTTAAAAATAATGTTTTCTCTGTGAATGAAGGATGATCTCTACACGAAAATCACGTCAGATAAAGAGTTTGACTGCTGAAAAAGGAAAAAGGATACAGGATAAGCTAACATCCGTGCCTGTGGGCATTTACCTTTCCCCAGGCATGAGTTCATTTTGCCCTTACAGGGACCTCAAATTGTGGGGCTTCTCTTCTAGTGTCCTGGATCCCTTGTATCGTGTGTGTGTGTGTGTGCGTGTGTGTGTGTGTGNGGGTGTGTGTGTGTGTGTGTGCGTGTGTGTGTGTGTGTGTGTGTGTGTGTGTGTTTATGTGTGTGCATGCACTTGATAGGTATTGTTGGACCAATGTGCTTTGCAGGACACTCAGGAGTCAAGTGACAGGTTTTTTTGCCTACACTCCCTTTAAAGGAAAATGGCTCTTGGAATGGATGACTGATGTCCTTAGATTAAGAGGAAATCTTCACCCACCCCCTTGTAACAGCAGTTTTCCTAGGTTTCTGCCTGGGACTTTCCATAACTAAGCAGTATGAGTCCATCATGCAGATGACAATAGATGACAGTGACACCAATGCTGGGCCACATTCACAAGTTCTTAGAGAACGCAGGGGGCTCTGCATGAAGTGTGTCCCTGAGCATCTACAGTTACCCTACATGATAAAGTCGTTGCCAACTGCCTGTCAGGGACAAGGCCTTTCCACAGTCAAGTTCTAAGTAGTTTGAGGGAACAGCAACGAAATCCCAAGGTGTGATTTAGTGGAGGTTGTGGGGGAGGGGTGCTGGTGTGATCACAGCCAAAGAAGTCCCAGGGTCCCCTGCCCTTCTCGATCCAGGTGGCTTCTGCACTAAAGAACTGACTGTCTGACTCCATTGCTTTGCAGCCACGTGCCTCGCTTAGACCACAGAGCTCTTACCTGGGAAGGTGTGCGTGCTATTCCTGTGGCCAGAGCAGGAACAGTGAGGCAAAACTCTGTGATGGCAGCTAATCAGTATGTTTATCTCAGTTTAATGTTCCCACAGTTCCTCAAGTGTGCGTATCGGGTGTGCGTATGTTACATCATTCCCTGGAAAAAAGGAGGAGAGTAAGAGTGTGTGTGTGTGTGTGTGTGTGTGCTCTCTCTCTCTCTCTCTCTCTCTCTCTCAAGTTGAGGCTCTTGGTAGACTTCAATCCAGTTTCTGAGTTTCTATGTGATTCCCCTTTCTCTCCCCTCGTCCTTCTCTCTCTCCATCCCTCCAATGCCCTCTTCATGGAGAAGGACAGTTTCTGCTGTCGCATCGCACCCCCGTTGTGAAGGACAGTCACACCTGCATTGGGTTCCTTCCTACTTGTACCACTGAGCAGTTCTCATGTTTGAACTCTAGTTTCTGCCCTTTGCCTAAGCTGCAGTAATGATAACCATGTATACTATGAATGTGTGAGCTTCATGTTTTTGCTTTTGTTTAGGAGAAATTTATTCCAGACAGAGTCACAATATGTAAAGCAGGCAGTTGTTTTCTTGTACAGCAGAGCAATATTTCCGTGTGACCTGCTTGGGTCGTGTTAGTGGTTCTTCCGTTGTGATTACATCCCCCTTTAGTGTGACAGTCAAGCCTATGCCTCCCTAATAATGCATAACTTGTAAACAAGGAGACTTGTTCAGAGTCACCAGAGTCAAAGCCTGGATATCTTTGATCCCTTCTTCATGACTGTGAAACCCCTTTCTCTTCCCCTCCCAATAATGAATGTTGGCCAATACTCAGTTCTTGGGGAAGATGATTAACTTCTAAACTTAAGGAGACAGCCAACTGTTACATCTACATTGAATTGTAACAATACCCCCACCATCTTGCTGTGTATCACGGGTCAGCCTGAATGACAAGGATTGAATCATGCTGAATCCAAAGGATAGCATCTTCAAAACAGTCCCCTCATCTAAATAGGTTTACATCACTGGGCAATTGAAACAGTCAAGCTGCATGAGGCTCGGGATGTTTCACACAAAACAGCCCAGCCCCATCTCTGCTAAGTGAGTCCCCAGTAGCCTGCCTTTGACTGAGAATTCATCCCTCTCAGCTTAACCAGGAATCAGACATTCCCAAAGAGACCATTTTCATCGGATCCAACAGGACTTATTACCTGCTTGCAGCCATGTGATACAGCCCACATCTTCTACCTCATTATGCCTCTCTGTACACACTGTGTCTCTGTACACACCGCCTCTCTGTGCACACAGCCTCTCTGTACACACAGCCTCTCTGCATACACCGCCTCTCTGTGCACACCACCTCTGTACACACCACCTCTCTGTACACACAGCCTCTCTGTACACACTGCCTCTCTGTACACACAGCCTCTCTGCATACACCGCCTCTCTGTGCACACTGCCTCTGTGCACACCACCTCTATGCACACTGCCTCTCTGTGCACACCACCTCTCTGTACACACCGCCTCTCTGCACACCGCCTCTCTGTGCACACCGCCTCTCTGTGTACACTGCCTCTGTGCACACTGCCTCTCTGCACACTGCCTCTCTGCACACCGCCTCTCTGTGCACACCACCTCTCTGTGCACACCGCCTCTCTGTGCACACCGCCTCTCTGTGCACACCGCCTCTCTGTACACACTGCCTAGACGGCAGGTGCTCCATACATGGGAACTGGGTGGACAGTCAAATGAATGCCTCAGCCATAGAAGTGCTCCCCAGCCCCACAGAGATTTCAAGCTAAGCCTCAACATGCAATTACCAAATCCAGCTACGTGTCTTCTTGAATCTAACTGGCTTTGCAGAGAGTTTCAGATCTAATCATAAATGGACACCCCAATGTGGCTTCTAACAAGGGTACAGAGAATCTGTGGGAACTGAGAGTACTGATACACTCATCTATAATGTGGATAATATTCCCTGGGCTGCTTTCCTTTTTACCCTGACATGATCCCTCCACCCCACAGAAACAGGGGCATATGGCTCACCCTCACCAGCCACCCTGTCCTCCACACCCTCATGCTGACTCCAACCGTGGTGAGATGAGGTGTTTTTTTTTCTTGTCTGGCTCTTTAGTTGGGTGACTGGGTAGTTGGCCCCTAGCATCCTCCTCTCCTTGGTCTCCTCTTCTATTGATCCTCTGTCTCTGCCAGAACCGCCTATTCTTGCTCCTGCCTTACTATTGGCTGTTCAGCTCTTTATTAGGACCATCAGGTGTTTTAGACAGGCAAAGAATCACAGCCTCACAGAGTTAAAGAAATGCAGCATAAACAAAAGTCACACACCTGAAAATAATATTCCTCAAACACATGCTCACACAGCATACACATACACTCTCACACACAGAACACGCACACACACATACACATTTACTCACACACCAAACACACACAGAGAGCAACATACATACTCACATGCAAAACACACACACATACATTTACTCATACACAGTCACACACATACCACACTCACTCGTAATACACCACACACACCACACACATACACACACACCCCACACAAAACATGCACACAAAGGAGGAAGTAAAAAATAATTTAAAAACTGACTTTTAGAAAAAAGATCTTTTCTTATGTATGAGTGTGTGGGAGCTTTTACAATACTTTTGTTTTTGTTGTGTTCTGTATCTGTCTCTGGAAAAATTTCCATCAAGTGCTCCCAAGTTTCTCCCTCATTGTCTTTCTCAGAACAAGAGACTGAATTCCTGATATCAGTGGTACTTGCTCCCATTAAAAAAAATATCCAATCAGTTACTGGATAGAGAATCTCTGCTGGCAATTAGGGAAGTCACCAATCTGCTTACAGTAGCTGGCCAGTTCAGGCACTCTATCCACTATTGCTTAAAGTCTTAGTTGGGGTCATCCTTGTGGGTTTCTGGGGGTTTCCCTGGCACCAGGTTTCTCCCTAATTCTGAAACACTCCATCCCCCATGAAGACATCACTTTTCAGACAAACACTGTGCCGAACACCAAGAGTCTTGCTGCAGAAAGGGAGGAGGGATTGTTACAAGCCAAGGTTGTTATGATGATGGAACCCACAGAGACAGCTGACCTGAGCTCGCAGGAGATCATGGACACTGGACCAACAGTCAGAGAACCTGCATGGGTCTCACCTAGGCCCTTTACATGTGTGTGACAATCATGTAGTTTGGTCTCTTAGTAAGGCTTCTAACAGTGAGAGCAGGACCTCTCTCTGGCCCTTAGCTGGCTTTGGGTAGCCTGTTCCCAACGCTAGATTACCTGGTCCCACTTCAATGTAAGGGGAAGAGCTCAGTCCTGCCTGGTCTTGAGGTGCCATGCTCTGTGGAAGCCTGGGGTAGGAGGGCCTTCTGTCTATGTGTTACTTTCATTGGTCAAATAAAGAAACTGCCTTGGCCTTTTGATAGGACAGCAGCTTAGGCGGAGTAGACTGAAGAGAGAAAGAAAGCAGAGTCAGTTATATGCCATGGCTCTCCAAGACAGACGTGGGTTAGACTCATTCTGGTAAGCCACAGTCATGTGGTGATAGACAGATTTATTAGAAATGGGTTAATTAAGATGTGAGAGTTAGCCAAGAAGAGGCTAGAGATAATGGGNGAGGGCCTTCTGTCTATGTGTTACTTTCATTGGTCAAATAAAGAAACTGCCTTGGCCTTTTGATAGGACAGCAGCTTAGGCGGAGTAGACTGAAGAGAGAAAGAAAGCAGAGTCAGTTATATGCCATGGCTCTCCAAGACAGACGTGGGTTAGACTCATTCTGGTAAGCCACAGTCATGTGGTGATAGACAGATTTATTAGAAATGGGTTAATTAAGATGTGAGAGTTAGCCAAGAAGAGGCTAGAGATAATGGGCCAGGCAGTGTTTTAAATGAATAGTTTCCGTGTAATTATTTTGGGTAAAGCTAGCTGGGTGACGGGATGCGGCCCACTTGCCTCATCACTACATAAGCCCATGAGAAGCCTGTCCCTTTCTGAACGGAGATGGAGGAGGAGTGGATTGAGAGGAGGCTAGATGGGAAAGTGGAGGGGATGGGAGGAAAGGAGGAAGGGGAAAATGGTTGGTATGTAAAATAAATGAAAATAATGTTATTTAAAGAGAAACAAAGAATTTTCAAACTCCCCCAGCTCTGAGGACTTGGATAAGTGTCCCATGGATATTTGTGAGGGTGTGACTGGACCTGGGGGAAGACAACTAGAAATAGGCTTGTAAATTCATTTCTTACTGTGTCAGGAAAAAGATGAAAATCATATTCTTTAAATATAGGCAATCCCTCCTTCCTATATCTTCACACTGGAGTTAAATTTCCCATAGGTAACTGGGTAGCTTTCCTATTTCCTCAGCTGTGGGAAATAAAGTGATTCGCTTATTGAGAAGACACTTTTGTCTTCATATAAGAGAAATTAAAGATCAATTCTGTTGAAGAAATATATGAAGCAAAATTCCTGAACTACATGGTCCATGAATCATTGAAAACCTATTTGGAGCAGTCATATGGGTCCAGAGCAACCAGCACAGCAGGGGCAGTTCACTGCAGAATATTCTGGAAAGTGCTGGCAAGGTGGCAGCTTGTCAGGGTGGCAACAGAATTGCTCCGAGCCTGGTGGGCAGGCGTCTCCATAACTAACAATAATTACCAGACAAAGCTATGTCTTGAGAGTACTATGGTACTTAAGTCTTAAGACTCCTGGGCCACACTGAGAAAATTAATTGACCACTACAGAAGGACATTCTTGTAGATAAGATGTGAGAGATAAAGTCTCTTGAAGGTGAGGTCAATAACACTCAGACTGTGGCTAAATCTGAAGGGATGCGTGCAACAAGCACCCTTAATCGTGGGGCCATCCCTCTAGCTTCTGAATTTGTGATTTTTATGCTGACTTTTTTTTCAAACTTGAGTCACCTGCTAGAACTAAGTAGTGTAATTTTCTTTCTTTCTTTTTTTTAGGCTCTCTAATCTACTTGGTTTATTTGTTTGTTTCCTACATAACTGAAATATCTTTGTTTTAGTATCTGTCATTAAGTAAACATTTTGGGCAACACTGCATGTTTTTTCTTTCTTTCTTAAGTGATTCCTTCTACACTCCATGCACTTCTATAGCCTAGGTGATCACAGGCTCTCCTGCTCCCTTCTCTTCTCACCTTCCCATCTAGAATCATGAGCCCCCTTTCCTCCCAGCAGTTTCCCATCTTGCTTTTACATTGGTCTGAGTGTATACACGAGACTCTCTGAGTCTCATACGATCATTTTAATAAGCACCGCCTATTGAAATATGAAGATATGGATGACTAGTGATTCCATCAGTGTCAAAAGTGACTCCTGTCCCTCATCAGCCACTAATGACCAATGGCTCCTCAGGAAAAGGCCTCCCAAGCCCCTCCCATAGTGGGATACTGGGCAGTTTCTGTGGAAGAAATCAGAGTGACATTGCCGCCATGCCTTGTCCGGGAAATGACATTTTATAGTGTTCTTGCCATCCCTCGACTATTCCATTCTCTTTTCAGGAAATGACCCCAATTTCCTGACCCCGGTCTAAAGTTCTAATTGTGAACAGTTAAACTAATCTGGACCAATTAAAGACCAATGATCAGAACTACAAAGACCGAATGCGGATGGGCAAGGTGGGCTGATACTGCGTGGGACAGGGAAAGACATATCTGAGTGCCACGTGGAAACCCAGGCTAAGCAGTTTGGAGGTTATCAATTCCACCGTTTACTGTGAGAGACAGAGGTCCCTTAGTGCTCTCTCTGTCTATGATATTTATCTTTTAAAAGATCTGGCCTTCCGCCCAGGCACACACTCGGTAATTCCCAGGCTGACATTTTCTTTTCTCTCTTCTCACACAGTTTTCTGACCTTTGAGTAACTGCTGGCAGGGGCTGCGTGTGAGCCCTGTGTATGTCTCAGAGCGACGGGAATGGGCATCACTGAGCAGGAGAGAAGGCTTGTCTGCGTGAACGGCTTCTAATTTTGGAGCAGAGCACGAGAGGAGTGAGCCAGAGTGTCCAATTAAGAGCCTGTCAGCCTGACGTCAGGGACATTTCTCAAAAGCCACTGTGCAGTCGCACAACAGTGTCATCATTGCCTCCCTGCCCAGGAGACGGCATCCCAGCTGTTCGGGGCGGCTGCAGGGGAAGAAGATGAAGGCGGGAAGGCGAAAGACTGCAAGGAGGAGGGACAGGGAATACGGACACAGTGAGACGGAGACATCAGGCCAACCCTAGGGATCCCCGAGAGAAAGCCATTCGCACGCAGTTAAGAACATTGCTGTTGGGACAAGGAGAAAATACTCCCGCTCACGAGGCAATCTATGCCCAAGAATTCTCCAACACAGCACATTCTCATGTCAGCCAGCTTCTTCACAGACCTCCCGCCAGGGGATATAAAGAGAAGAAACAGAACATCCAGTCTGTTTCTAGCAGTTTCTAAGTGAGTGGGCTGCTTAACCATGGCCCCAGGAAAGTCAGCTCTGCTCTGGCACACTTTGGAGATGGCTTTATTGTGGGAACCCCATCCTTAACGCTGAAGGTTTTCCGGGTCAAGGAAAGCTCATGATTGCCAAGCATAACCAGTCCTGGATTCTGTCGCGCCCACCCTCGTCCAGCAAGGAATGACGCAACACCGGAGTTCTTCTTGTTAGCGGTTTATTCAGGACCTTTTTAACAATGGCGTCTCTCTCTCCGGGCAAGCCT
>LOEQ01005093.1:176204-188791 GCA_001685075.1 Bramus lutescens
CACATGGATCTCCAAGTTTATCTTCCCCGGCTCCAGGAGGCCACGCCCTAGCCAAATGTGATTGGCTGAGCTTCCCCATCACTGCACATCTTCTGTTCCCTACTCCATGAGGAGAAGAAGGCTATATTGTATTTATGGGTCAGTCCCCAGTGACAAACAAAGCCCTGCCCACTCCAGGGAACTGAAAATAACAGTAGCTGAAAAAAAGAGGTGCAAAATGAGAGAAGAACAGAACTCAGTGCTTAGAATGGAGCATGCTCAGTGCAGAACGAAGCCCTGTCTTCACATCATGATACATGGATGCACACACACACACACACACACACACACATAGAGGAGGGGTCGAGCTACTCTGGGCATGCTCCTTTCCCAAGAACGTGTACAGATTATGTAATTTAATAATACATTAGAACAGCACAGGATAGATGCTTAAAAGTCAGACAGGGGCTCTATTAGCTCTCTGCTGTCTCAAGTAGCTTTAATTAAACTCTTGTACATGCTGTTCTTGCTCCTAATGAGAGGCACCCTTAGCCTCATCTCATGGTGTTTTTAATTCTGTTTCAGACTAAGGAACTAGAAGTTACGTCAACACACACAGCTCCTCTAGAGGAGTCACGACCTGTACTTTGCAGCATGTAGCATGTGTTTCTGTCTTGAAGCATAGCCTTCCTCTTTCCCAGCATACGTTGATCCAATGTGATGTACTTTGCATCTGAACAATTCTTACCTATCTACCCCAAGTCTGGGACTTCCTCTGAATGCCTTTCTAGATTACACAACTCATCATACCCCTGACCCAGAAGTATCAAAAGAAACTGAGCACACAGGGGAGGTGCCCTACCCCAGTACACCTTTCAAAAGAACTCAAAGGGAAAAACAGATTCATCATGCTCATCTCTGGGTTTCTCATGTATTTAAGCCAAACAAAAAGCTGGATTTCTTTCTTCTGTCCTGTGCTCTCCTGACATCCTCACTGACGAACTTGCAGACCTTCCTGAGAAATTCAGAACAGTCCTGCTATAAATCTCCTGGCCATCCAGGAGAGAGAGAGAGAGAGAAAGGGAAACTGAGGATCAGAGGTTACTCGGGCTTGGCAGCTAGCTTTGTCCTTCTGTTTCCTCAGATTAGACACATCTGTGATATACCAAAGAGTTCCAACATGCTTAGAAGTGATGGGGAATTGTCCTGGAGGCCAGTGACAAAATACTTAAGTAGTTGCTTTTGCTGGCTGCAATTAATACTATTATTCATGATTAATTTGTTTATCTTTTTATATTTAAGAATTTCATACTTGTGTACAATGAAATGCATTTATATCAACCTCTATTTCCCTTCTAACTTTACCAAATATTACCCCAAAACAGCTTCTCCCAATTTCATGTCTTTCTCCATTTTTGATTAGTCACTGAATCCCATTAGTGCTGGCTGTACATGCATGGCTGTGGGGCCGTTCACGGCCACATGAGACTCCTTCTAGTGGTCACATCCTAACAAAGAATGTTCTCCCTCCACAGAAATGGTAGACGCCAATAGCTCCTCAGTTAGGGCTTGGGTCTGGATACTGGAATTATGAATAACTTGATCTTGTATAGGTTTTGTGTAGGTAGCCACAGCTGCTGTGAGATCATGACTTAACAGTCATGCCATGATCAGAAGATAGTATTTCCATAGCACCCTCCCTGTTCTTCAGCTCTTCCATGCTTTCTGCTTGCCTTCCATGATGCTCCTTGGGTCTTAATAGTAGTGGGATTAATATAGGTGTCCCATCTTATCCCCATCACTTTAGCCAGTCATGACAGCTGCCCACTCCAGAAAGAAGCTCCCCTCACCCAGGCTAAGAGCAACCTTGATTTATGAACATGAACAGGACTGTTTAGAAGGAACTATGACAGAATATCCATTCAGCAAACTAACAATAGCAAGTTCTACCTTAGGACTTGTGTCTTCCCCAGCATGGGATTTTGACCGAAATTCCCACCTATGAACCAGGCCTTACATCTGATCAGAGCACCGTTGTTGACCCTGCCATGGTCATGTCACTAAGTGGCTGGTAAGCACAACCTACTTGACGGGACAGTATATGGTGTAGGAGGTCCTTCTGTGTGTGTGTTGCTTTCATTGGTTAATGAATAAAGAAACTGCTTTGGCCTAGTTGATAGGGCGGAACTTAGGTAGGCAGAGAAGACAGAACTGAATTCTGGGAGGAAGAAAGCAGGGTCAGAGAGAGAGCCACTATGGAGATGCCAAGTCAGACATGCCAAATCTTTCCCAGTAAGCCACGACTTCGTGGTGAACACAGATTAAAAGAAATGGGTTAAATCAAGATGTGAGAGTTAGCCAATAGGAGGTTACAGCTAATGGCCAAGCAGTGTTTTAATGAATACAGTTTCTGTGTGATTATTTTGGGTGTAAGCTAGCCAGGTAGCTGGGACAAACAAAGGGCCTCCGCTACCCCTGTTACAAGAATACGTATTCCTGTACTGGGTAAGATCACTGATATTTAATCTCCCCCAGAGCCCATGTGTGGGCTATGAAGCTAGCCAGCAGGGAAGACATTCCTGGGTTGGTTTGAGATTGATTCCTCTATGTTCTGCCGTCAATGTGTGCAGTGTCTTCAGCAGTAGGAACTCGCCATGTAGTTATGGCAGGTTGCCTAGGGCAATGACAGTAGCTTGCAGGGAGGTGTGTTGTAACTTGCATTAAAATTTTCAACATTGTCCATCCAGATGAGCTAATTCCACTAAAAATCTTTTTTTTCTTAAGTTGTGTTTTGAAATGAGCTCGATAACTACTGGGTTTCCATAAGGCGTTTTCATACACACTTGGCTTCTATTAACCACCTATCTCCTCCTCACTCTACCTCACTCCCAATCCTATTCCTACTTAATCAGTTGACCCTCAATAACCCCCTTGTTTTTTGTTTTCATATGTGTTCTCCTATCCCCCAACTTACATTTTTAATGGGGTTGTGATGTAGTCAGCTTGCATATGGCTTTTCCCTTTAGTTACCCGACTTTTTTTTTGACAAAGCTGTTAAAAAATGTACACTGACCATAAGACAGTATCTTCAACAGAGGTTCTGGGAAAACCAGGTTTCAGTGTACAGAAATGAACCTAAATTCTCATCGCTTACTATGCACAGAACTCAGCTGTAAAGGGATCTTTTTGATGGGTTCTTGGATTCAGTTTGCCTGTATGTCACTGAGTATTTTTGCATCAGTGTTCACGAGTGAAATTGGCCTCTAATTCTCTTTCTTTGTAGAGTCTTTGTGTGGTTTGGGTATCAGAGCGACTACGGCCTCATAGAAAGAATTCAGCAATATTCCTTCTGGTTCTATATTGTGGAGGCATGGAGGGGAGGTGGAGAGAGGGGAATAGGAGGAGAGGAGGGAGGGGGAACTGTGGCCTGGATTAAAATAAATAAATAATTTAAAAAATTAAAAAGCTACAGAATTGAACCCTAAACAAAAAGGGGAGAATGAAAATGATCCCTGAACTCAGACTAGTCCCCACAGCAAGGCAGAGGCAAGAGTCCTCAATCAACACTGCCTTGCGGGCCTGTGTTCCGGTGACAACAAACGACACGAGCCCTAACAAGCATGTTCCACAACACCCCATGACAAGAGACGCCGAACACCCGACCACAGCAGCCCCAGAGTATACTGAGGAAGGTTCCTTCGGGTGGGTAACCCTGAGTGCTTCCTGCTGGAGGAAGCCTGAGGACTAGACCATGGTGGACCATGGAAGGTGCAGGGTTGGCAGGGAGGAAATTGAATTGTGACCTTGCATCCTGAACAAGTGATCTCTGCCAAGTTACACAGGGAACGTGTTCAAGGTGAAGATTTGTGAAGATCAAAGCCTACAGTGCAGACCCAGAAGCAGCACGGTCTGTGGTTCTTTGGGCAGTATTAGCCCGGGTCCACCTGAGTTCTCAGTGGCCAGAAAAAAACTACACATCTGGTTAAAGAAAGATGGGTTATTTATTTTGATACTACTGAGTTCTTAAAACCATCGTTTTGATTCATGTTTGTGTGTGAGTCTATCTGAGTGTGTGATGAATTTGCAGGTGTGTATGCCAAGGCCAGAAGATAACAGCATTGGGTGTCCAGCTCTGCAACCCCCTCCTTATTTCCTTGAGATGGCCTTGCTACTGAACCGGAAAGAAAGCTGACCACCAGCAAACCCCATGGAGCCTCCTCTTTATTTATCAAAGCCTGGGGTTGCAGGTTCACACATGGCCATGCCTAGCTTTGAGCTGGGTGCTGAGGCTTTGAACTCAGGTCCTCGGGCTTACATAGCAAGTGTTCTTTGCCTCCAAGCCATCTCTCCAGCTCAAGAAGACTGGGTTTTACAAATACAGTGGGCTTAATATGGTAAGCCATAAGTTAACACAGAATAAACCTCTAGATTTATTAAACGTAAAGCAGTCTTTGTTTTCAAGTGTGTCTACACATTCTTTGATTCTATTAGATTGACAATCTTAAGGAGCCACTGACTCAGAGATGCCTTTTACTTTTCTCTGGTAGAAAATTTTATCTGATCTTCAAATTATCGATCTGCATGGTATAAAGTCTCAGGATGCTGGTATTTTTGTTTAAAGAAATGTGTCGTTTTATTTCTATGGAAGTAAGAGCCTAAAGCCCTGGGTTCAGAGGAAACAAGTGGGTATTTCTGTAACTCTCCAAGTCAAGCCTGCTTGGCACACACCTGCTGTAGAGCATTGGCATGTCAATCACCAACCTTGGGGACTTTGTCTGTGGCTAGTGTGTCCGAACCAGATGCCATCAATCACACTAATTACATCAATTTGCTTATTGATAACTATTGTTGTTTTAGAAAACACTAAGATGTACATCTAACTAACTTTCTAACCAATCTCTCTGCACCTTAGAAAGCATTAGAAAACACATCCTTTCACCCAGGGTTTTGATTTCAGTAATCAGTGCCACAAAGACATGGACAGAATGCTACTTTTAACATTTTAAACAAAGTGCAAAAGAATCTCTAAGCTATTATAAATTGTGGGAACTTAGAGCTGTACTTAAGCACCAACATACAAAAGCCCTGCATGCGGAAAACCAGTCCTCTGGATTTTATTGCTGTGCTCCAGGAACAAACGGGGTTCTCGGCATGGGCTGGCAAAGCCACAAAGTGCTGCTGTTCTGACTGCAGACTGCTTCCTGTGACCGCTGGAGGAAGTGACCTGGCCCCCATGCCTTTGACATTTTTAAGGATTATGACTGCACAAAGAGCAAGAAGGGATGCCTTGTTTCCAAACGGCCCACGTGACTCCCATTGACCTCCGTAGATGCGGAAATGACCGTGGTCAGCCAGTAACACGAAGGGGGACGGGGCAGGGAGAAAGCTGTGTGTGACCACACAGATGGGATGGAGGCTGAGGGGGTGAAGCACACATAATCCCCTCACAGGAAGCTTCCCCGGACTCACTCAAGCAACACCACGATCACTGAAAGGCTCTCTGGCTCCTCCTCTTCTTCCCAGACCGTGTCCCAGAAACAAATGTGATCATTGACATGGAATCTAATTATAAAGAGGCCTCGGGGGGTTGATGATAAACTTTACATTATTTAAAATCCAAATGTTCCAAATATAAGTCTCAAGAGTCCCGCCAAAATGAAGCATTTGGTTTGGTAAATATGATAGGATAACTAATACAAACCCCTCCATCCATGCTGCCTGCTCCCAAATCTTCCCCAGGCTTTCAAACTGGTTTCAAGACAGCCTGAGATACTATTTTGCCATAGTTATAAGTGGATATGTAATCAATAATTACAGACTAGAGCAGACAAGAGGAGACAGGTGGTCTCTGGGGCTCATTAGATACCTAGGCTAGCCGAATTGATCAGCTCTGGGTTCAGCGAGTGATTTTGTCTCGAAATGTAAGGTGGATAGGGATTGAGGAAGAACCAGGTGTGTGAACACAAACCCACATGCACATCTGCACATGCTCATAGAACATACACCCAAGTACACTCACACACACAGAGATACACACACATTTTTTTAATTTTCTTAATTTTATTTAAATTTTCTTAATTTATTTTTTTATTTTCTTAATTCGGAGTTTGCACGTTATCGTCCATCCAATCAGAAAGCATCAGACATATGTAAGTGAAATACTGTCTAATCATTCTCACTGCCTTCATCACTTGCTGTCTGTAGTAACAGGCCATAGACGGAGCAAATGAAGCATCACACACCCTGGGAGTCTGAGAACCCTGAGGCAGAAATGCCAGCAGGGTTGAGGTTTTCAGCTTCACTGACAATCACATGCTCTTCATTCCCATGTCGCAGACGGGGCAAGAAATCTCTCTCTGGGATCTGAGCCCCTTGTAATTCGCCCACCCCTCAAAGGGCATCACTTCCTGATATCATCTGGGGTGGGGTAAGAGTTTGATACCAGTTGGTCAGTGGATTCTTTCTTCTCCATCAGTTAAAGAAATAAAAGACAGGAAAACAGTATGGGGCAAGATAGGAATGAAATTTACTGAGAAAGCAGTCCCAGAAATTGGGAGCCCAGTGACTCTGGGGGGCGAGGGTTGTATTTTAATCTGGGTTTAGTGTGTCCTGCCTGGTGATTCCCCTTCTATCCCTTTTTCTATTGGCCCCAAATTGTCTATGTGACCCATCTTCGAAATGGTTGGGTTCTCTGTCTCTAACCGTACTGTTGATTGGCTGGGATAGGAATGAGTATTCCATTCTCCTCTGCTCTTTGTGGTGTTTGGAAACATGCTGATGGGGCAAATGGCCATGAGAAGAAAAAATCTTGGCATCATTAAAACCTCAGACTGGGGTTATTATGTTCCTCTGTCCCCCATTCTTAGCTCCAACGTCTTCAATTTCAATGTATGAGTTTAGAGGACAAAACTAACTTATGGACATCTTTAATGAGCAAATAAAACTCTATGTACATCTTTCACATATAAACAAAATGATTCCAATGTTGTTTTACAATACAAAATTTAAGTGAGAGGGGCTCACATTTTTGATATTTTAATAATATTCAGGCACATTTCTATCCAAGGAAAACAATGGGTTAACAGTCCATTCTTCTTCTCTCTGCTCAGGTGCCTGCCCTTCTGAAAAGCTGACCCCTCAGATAATCAATCACCATTGTCTCCTTTTCTTCCTTGTCTGTCTCAGGGGGCTAAGATTCTTATAAATGGGCCTTCCTTCCAGACTATAGGCTTCTTGGGTGGCGGCTGCACCCTATTCTAGTCATTCTCTTACACCCTTCCATTTATAAGCTGTTACAGGATGCGGTAAATATTGAAATTAAATCTAAAGACAAACCTACCAGTGCTGAAGGAAAAACAAGTCAGAAGTGAGGGAAGAGGAGATTCATTTTAGGTTGAAATGTAGCAACAGGCCCAAGCCGGACACCATGTTTAGACTTCACAGATAAAACGTTGACCGTTTCCACGAGCATCAAGAATTAGGACGGGAAAGGGATTCTGGCTGCTAATCTGACATGAGCCAAGGATTGACTCTTTATAGTGTCTATGTGCCAGCTGATGGTGTAGAAACCAGTGGGGAATCCTCAGCAAACTTAGAGCCATTGCTACAATCATAGTGAGCATTCAGAGGGCTTTCTGTGAGGCTCAGAGGTTAAGAGCAGGTACACTCATGGGGGCAGATGGCAGAAGAATTCACTTATGTTTCTGGGAAAGTTCAGAGTACCTTCAAAGCTAAGGGGGTGTCAGGCTCTGCATGGAAGGATAAATAGGTCACCACTAGCGTAGAGGAAGTGGCTGTTCTGTGATGCATAGATGGGGCAGAGTGGACCAGAGGACAGAGCTGAAGATGGCCATCAGCGGAAGATGGAAAGGGTCATGCTAACGCCATGGCGGATGTCCTTTCCTTCAGGGATGGGGGTTATTTGAGGTCCTAAGCTCCTGGTCTTGTAGAGGAACCCAAAAGTTCCTATCTCAAGGAATACGGCTGCTCTTCCCTCAGTGCCTCCTTGGTCTTATCTCTGTCTTGCTTTCTTACCTAAACCAAACATCATTGAGCCTGGCTTCTTTTTGAGAACCAGTGTACAGTCATTCGAGGACAGCCTAGAAGGGACGGTGACAAACACCGTGTGTGTGTGTGTGTGTGTGTGTGTGTGTGTGTGTGTGTGTGTGTGTGTNNGTGTGTGTGTGTGTGTGTGTGTGTGTGTGTGTGTGTGTGCTTGCGCATGCACACGCATGTGTGATAAACTTCTTGTTCAAACCCACCAATCAGCCGCAGACTAACCTCCCCTCACTGGAATTCCCCTTGTCATGCTTCTTGGAGGGTGACCATTTTACTGAGTGGTGGACGCCCGCATGCTGGAATTTCTGCTCTCAAGAAATAACACCCTCTTGCTAATTGCATACGTGAATGGGGATCTTTCACAGGACAACTCGTAGACCCTAACATGACATCCTGAGTGTGTGGAGGTGACAAGGAAAGCCTAGGGTGCCTGCCAGCCTTGAGCTCCCATGAGTTTGAGGCAGAGTCTTTGTTCTTTACTTGCTGTGTTTAGCTGGCCTTTAAAATTTGGGGTATTCTCCTCCCTCTGTGTCCTATCAGGCCATAATAACCCTGGGATTCTGCATATCAGGTACCACATCTGACTTTCCATGGGTCCTAGGAATAGGGATCCAGGTCCTTATGCGTGTGGCTAACAGGTCTGGGGATGGGGTGTTCAGAGCTCTTCCTCAGAAGGGATGGTGAGATGAACAGCTTTTTTTTCTTCCTAGTCCCTTCATCTTCAGCCTTTGCTGATTTTGCCTCTAGAGAGAGAACACCCTCTGATGTGTCAGGACAAGGCAGACATGCCTGAAGTCCTTTGAGACACTTGATGGGTATCATGGCTCTCTCTCTGTAACAGGCAGTTTGTGTGATGTATTTTTCTTTTACATAATTAATAGCAAGCCTCCCTCAGATGAGCAGAAACAGTAGAGTGCTGATAAAAACTGATTCTGCCATCACAGTCTCTGAAACACTGAAAGCAGCCTGGCTTGCCACACACGGCAGCAACCCACACTAAGAGGAGATGGCCTAGTCAGTTTCATATCAGAGCTAGTCATGATTCTAGTCGGATGTGTCTGGTGTTAGCTGAACTTGGGCAAAAGCATGAAAACAGGAAAGAACCAGACTCACTGCCTAGCCCTGGTGCTCAGAAGCCAGGGATTGCAGCAGTCATGCCTTTCTGCTCGGAGAGCTGGATTGTGGGAAAGGATAAAAGGGAATTTTAATATTCCCCATTTTTCACTTCATGAGTATTTTTTATCTTGAAGCACTGAGGTCATTCTAGCATAGAAAAAGAAAAGACATTTGAACTATCAAAGATTCCACACAGGGCTTTCAGGCCAAGCAAACTGATCAAATCGCTGGTCAAGCTGAATGAGTGTGGGTCATTGAGGAGGAATCTGGTGTTGTGTGAAAGCAGAGACCCTCCTTAATTGTTGATCACAGACATCAGCAGGGGTAGGACCACATGCTGAGACTCAGGCTTCTTGCTTCCTACTCATTCATTGGGGGCTTCTCCAATGGCTGGTAGAGTAACTGTTTTACTTAGCTAAGGGAATAAGCCCTTTCTGTGTATGACTACATCATGCACATGCAGAAGCATATACATAGAAAGCTGCATCATATATGTGTATGTACAGAGCAGCAGAAAGAAGATGAGTATGCCAGTAACACATGTACCAAAACACATAGGATCATTGGGGCATAACAGAACAGCAGGCCAACAAGATGGTTTAGAAGGGTAAAAGGGCCTGCTGCCAAGACTGACAACCTGAATTTGATCTCTAGGACCCACAAGGTGGAAGGAAAACAGTCTCCTTCAAGGCTGTGCTCTTACCTCTGTGTGTGTGCCACAGCAAAGCAGCATACCCCCTCCCCCCAAAAATCTAATACATGTATGAAACAACTTTTGGAAATGAAATCATTGGCTTTCTTTGAAGAGTGGGTTAATGGGTTTTTATGTCCTCTTCATATCCTGTTATGTTTTCTATTCCATAATGAATAAACATTCTTAGTTTTTTTTTTTCAGTTTTCCTTACATGAATTATTTGGGCTTCTTGGTTCTAGCTGCTTATTTTAAAAGTGTAACTGAACAGGTCCTGTCCTTGTGAGTGACAGCTGTCACAGTATAGCAGATCTCAATGCCCAACACTTAAGTGATTCATCATTGAGGTCTAGGTTACCCCAGAAGACCAATATTTCTGTTTCTTATCTGTATTTAAGCAAGCTTCCACTCTCCCTGCCCTTCCAGTATTTTTAACCTTGGTCAACACTGAGCACCTAAGCACACTGTGTGGTATTGAATTTGCCGTGTGGTAGGTCTTGGAATTCATGCTATGCAGCATAGATCCTCTCTTAGGGGCCAGGAAGTAGCATGTGGGGACCTCTCCAAAGACTAAGATCACTTAGAAAACAGTTAATATCCCCTTCGTCGCGTGTGTCCCTCAGAGTTAGCAGGTGATTCATGTCATTAGATAACTTTCATTTGGGTGCACTCTCAAAGCCTACTGAGGGCTCCTGGAGAGAAAAGTCTAACTTCTTGCTCTGGAAACTTCTAATCCAAGAAAGTCACATGTTTCTTCTCTCTTCGAAAGTTTTCAGAGGCAGTTTGGCAGGGTGGTTACTCTAGAACCAAAGCCCAAGGCTGGTCCCCTCATTTTTGTTTGGAACCTGGTTGTCCAGCACACAACATGCACCAGGTCAGCTTAGGACAGGGAGAGCCTTGTCTGGCATCTTGACACGTGTATAGCCAGTAGAATCATGCTTAGAAGATCTCTGACCAACAAGTGTGGGTTGAGGGTCTGGACTACAACCATGTGCCTGTGCTGAGCACCTACCTGCTTTCCTTTGGGTTGCTTTTGGTTTTGTGGTGCTGGAAACCCATCCTAGAATAGTGTTCTTCTACCCTTGAGCAAAATTTCCAGACCCACTTCTGGGAGCATTCCTTGTGCCTGTGCTCTAGTAAGCACCCGTGGGACCAGCACGCAATAGAAGCCTGGTGTTGAGATGTTAAGGGGTGTCTTTGGTAGTGAGTGTTCCCCCATCATTTCCAGGACCTCCTAGGACATCCCAGGGCCCCACTGAGAGAACCCTGGCAGAGCCAACCTTCCTCCTTCCTATTCTGTCTCTGCATCTTCCCCCTCGGTCCGTGGTATTGTGTGTCCTTTAACTATAGTAAGCTCTGCCGAGTACTTATTCATTGTTTAGT
This sequence comes from Bramus lutescens, assembly GCA_001685075.1. Taxonomy (NCBI): domain Eukaryota; kingdom Metazoa; phylum Chordata; class Mammalia; order Rodentia; family Cricetidae; genus Bramus; species Bramus lutescens. The sequence continues at coordinate 187,432 of LOEQ01005093.1, forward strand.
GGAATCCAGTAGTCTGGGATCCAGAGGCTCTATTATCAAGGATGTCTACAGTTGCTCAGGAAGGGCATACTTTGCAGCTAATGTTGTCTGTGACAGCATTGTCAGAAGGGACGTCTGTGACTAGAATGGCAGAGAAAACAGCTATAAAACTGGACCATGGATACCAGTCCTCCAAATCAGTGTAATTTCTTTTAGCCTGTTTAAACAAGACCCAGAGCTACAACAACCCTTTTTCCATGGAGGCTGGCTTGTCAGTCACTCCCACCCAAGCCTTAGCAGAGTCCATTTGATGTGTGTGAAGCCAGGAAGTAGAAATCCTCTCTGTGACATTGTGTGTACCCATACCGCTTCACTGTGCTTGCCAGATATGTCGGTCTGACACAAGCTAGGGTCCTTTAGGAACGGGAACCTCAATTGAAAAACTCCCTGCTTGCCTGTGGGCAAGTCTGTGGTGCATCTTCTTGATGGATGAGAAATGTTGGGGAGGGCCAGCCCATTGTGGGTGCTGCTGTCTCCCACCTGGTGGTACTGGATGCTGTAAGAAAGCAGGCTGAGCAAGTCATGAGGAGCAAGTCAGTAAATAGCATCCCTCCATGGCCTCTGCATCTATTCTGACCCCCAGGTCCCCGCCTTGTTTGAGTTCTTGTTTGACTTCCTTTAGCAATGATTTACAAGTTGCGAGCTGAAATAAGTTATTTCCTCCCCAAGGTGTTTACGGTCATGTTGTTCTCATGGCAACAGGAGAGACCCTAAGATGGGTACCAATCTGGGCACCCAGTTTTCATACATTTGATCCTCTGCCATCCCTGGTGAAACAGTTGTCTAAATATTTTTCATTTGTTTTCAGAATATTTCATAAGGGGTTAGAGAGATGATTGTGCGGTTAAGAGCACATACTACTTATGCAGAGAACTCAAGTCTGTTTCCCTGTACCCTGTTATAGGCTCACAACCATCTGTAACTCTAGTTCCAGGGTAACTAATACCTCTGGCCACTCTGAGCACTTGCACACACATGCATACACATATATGTATGATACACACACATGTGGGTGTTCACATACATATATATGTAGGCAGAGGCCTCTCATTCATTCCTGGCTGCCCAGACCCAAAATAATCACACAGAAACTATATTAATTTTAATACTGTTTGGCCAATAGCGTAAGCAAATTTCTAGCTTGCTCTTACATCTTAAATTAACCTATTTCTGATATTTTATGTATTACCATGAGGCTCGTGGTTTACTGGCAAGGTACCAGGGTTTCTTCCTCCTTCAGCAGCTACACGGTGTCTCTCTGACTCTGCTTTCTCTCTCTCTCTCTCTCTCTCTCTCTCTCTATATATATATATATATATAT
>LOEQ01005093.1:195641-209930 GCA_001685075.1 Bramus lutescens
TCCTTTGGATATATACCCAAAAGTGGTATTGCTGGGTCTTGAGGAATGTTGTTTCCTAATTTTCTGAGAAATCGCTACACTGACATCCAATGGGGCTGTACCAGGTTGCACTCCCACCACCAACGCAGAAGTGTTCCCTTTACTCCACATCCTCTCCATAGTAAGTTGTCATCAGTGTTTTTGATCTTGGCCATTCTTACAAGTGTAATACAATATCTCAGAGTTATTTTGATTTGCATTTATCTGATGACTAAGGATGTTGAGCACTTCCTTAAGTGTCTTTCAGCCATTTTAGATTCCTCTGTCAAGAGTTTTCAGAGTAAAAATGTTAATACATAGCAAATAGAACTTAACATGGGAATTTGGAATCTTTTTAATTCCTGTATGTTCCACAAATTCATCATTGTACATTTAGAAAGTATGCCACATGGAAATGCTACCAAGTGCTGTACACAGTAATATATATTTCTTCATCAGGGTTCTTAAAACCTCTTCCACGTGCTGTGTCTCACTAGCCCTAGAGGGGACTGAAGAATCATTCCTGTGGAAGAAAAGGGTTATAACCTTAAGGGCATGTGTGATCACTCAATGCCGGAGCAGTGCAGTAGACATGATTCTGCAGCTCATCTGGAATAGAAGACTCCAGATACTGGTACTTAGAGGAAACAGCTAAGCATTATTTATATGGAAGCATGCACAATCTAAGTGTAAAGTATGATATAGTGAAAGAAAGGAGGCTCAGCTATAAGTGTTTATCCTTTGACATAACTGCCCAGAGGGCTCTGACAAAGGGCTATTCTTCCTCTCTCTATGGACAGCAAAGCACACAGCAAAGACTACCCTAACCTCCCATAGAGATCCCAGTACTCCATTAGATGTCCACAGAAATAAGCCTCACTGTAAATTCCAAATGATTTTGTAACCAGTAGACTGACTCACAGAGGAAGTGACTGCTCTCCCTTCCTGTCTGTCCCTCCTTCCTGCCACAAGGTGACATCAATGTCTTGGCCTTCAGGGTCCATCAACAAACCACAAATATGGACATGCGAGGTCAGCATAGTAAGATGTCTCGGTCTCTGGAAACTTCCTGGAGTCTGCTCCACTGGCCTGCATGTCTAACACCAGCCTTTCCCTTTATTCAGAGTTACAAGCGTCTTTCAAGAGAAACAGCACGCACCGTGGATGGTGGAGGGAAGCACAGCACGAGGAAGAGGTTTTCAGGAATCCGATGGAGAAACAGAAATTACTGCGGACAGCGCTTGGTAACCCACATAGGATTTCCATGTGGAGTACTTTCTAAATGTACCATGATGTGCTCATGGAACATAGAGGAAGTTTTAAAAATCAACAACCAATTCCAAATCTCCATGTTAAGTTCTATTTATCAGCTATTTGTTATGGATTATAAATACTTGTCCCAGATGTTGCTGTCAAATGCCCAATTTCAGAGCTTAGTAGAAGGGAAAAATATTTAAAAGTAAGATAAATGAGTCCAAAAGCTACGACTTTATAGAAGTTAGTGCTTTGCTCTTGTCTAAGCATTATCATCTCTCTGCAGTTTCATTGTCATAATAGTCTAAACACGGCCCCTCCTACTTTATGTTAATCTTTTCATCATGAATGATAGAGCTTTGAAACCTTAAGCCTTCTCCCTCTGTGGACTGAACCTCTGAAGGGCAGTTTCTCTGGAGGCATCCGTACCCGGCTTCCTGTGCCATGAATGAATAGCAAGTGAGCCTCTGGTCTCTAGAAACTGATCTCATTAGTTCATGATGCATGCATGTCCCTGCTCTTGTTCCCGCCTCAGCAGCCACATTCCTTATAAGATTTCCCCTGCTGCTGTCACCAGCTGACAGGTAGAACCTCGCATGTGCCGCATGCCTCATATGGGCAAAGTCACCACGTGTGCGCAAGCATGTAAAATCTGCAAGACCGTGAGAGGGACCACATCTGTAGAGTCATGTGACTGAGATCTAAGCCTACTCTGGATCAGCTGAACTTGCAGAAGCATCCACCTAGGGGACACCAGAAGGAAACCTGTTGGGACCTGTACTGGGGAGGGGGATTCCATGGAAGATGAGCACAAGTCAAGGCTTCCAGAATCTGTACCTTCATCCAATTATGACTTTCCATGCAGTGAAGAACCTTCTTTGAAATCCTTTGTGATGACAAGCAGCCGGCAGAGAGAGAGAGAGAGAGAGAGAGAGAGAGAGAGAGAGAGAGAGATCTATGATGAGCAAATGCTCTTGAGGCTGAAAGATGCTTAGTGTTTGCCTTGAATATTCTGCTAATATTGGAAGACTAGAACACCCCAGGAATTGGATTGTTTCATCGTATCAATACCTTCTAAAGAGCGCATTTAATTAAATTGTTCTGTCTCCCAGGGAACTGTGTTATAAACTAAAAATATAAGAGAGAAAGGCAAAAGGTAAAGAATAGTGAGCATTTCTTCAAATCAGTGCTATGTGTGTGTCCCTGAGCAAGAATGTGTTCTAGGAGACAAACAGCAATGGTGTTGTCTAAGGGTATCTCATGAAGACCGTTTTTCCCTACCAAGAGGGACCTTGTATGGTTTTGATGGGATTGTAGGAGGGGTAGCCAGGGCATCTCTGTGCCTCCTACATCCACTGGGGTGAAACAATTATTTTACATTTTATAAAACCGCTCTTCAAAAAATGGCAAATAATTAAAATACAGATAAAAACATCAAAGTAACATGAAAGCCACTAAACCAGTCAATAAGCATTGTTCTATGTTACTCATCAAGACTGTGAGGCTAAAGCTTTTCACAGTACCAAGACCTCAATGGCTTTTCTAAAATCTTATTGAGCTTGATGCTGAATACAAAATAAATAGTGGGACAGCCTGCTGGCACCTCCAAATGTGCTCCAGGAACGTATATACATACTTCACAATCACTCTGTCCTTGACCAGGGAAGTCTGGACTCAGGGAGATCCTTGTAGAACTTTGTTATGCATGGTTCTATGTCAGACCTCGGGTTTAGGTCTCTTTGGGCGTTAGTGATAAATAGATAAAAAGAGAGTTATTAATCCCACTGCTGCTTGCTATCCCAGCACTGGGTTGGGTGCCTTAAAGATAAGACTTTCAGGGAATGGAGAATTGGCTCAGCAGCTAAGAGCACTTTTTGCTCTTACGGAGGACCTGTGTTTGGTCCCAAGCCCCAAATGGCAGCTCACAACTGTCTGTAACTCCAGCTGCACATGATCATCTAGCCTCCACCAGAATGGCATGCATGTGATTTACCAACATACATGCAGACATGCAAATATACTTGCACATAAAACAAAAATAAATAAACAAGAGAAATGGAGGGAGAAAGAGAGAAGGGAGCTTCTATAATCCTGTGGCCTGTGAGCTGAAGGGCAGGCTTTGTGGAAATCCATGTCTATTCAGAAAAACTGAAAGACTCCATTTTCAGACTGAGACATTTGGAATACATTTCTCAAGGATGAGAAAAACAATCCTAAGGTTTCAGTGGCTACCTGTGACAATATGAATGGTCTATGATAAAATTCAAACCTTCGTATACATTTTAGTATTTAGGAAAAAAAATCTATGTTCACCACTGTGTTTGTAGTGTAAGAGCCAAAGTTATGTCCTAAGTTTTAATTACTATACTCAGGATATTCAGTAAAGAAAATGCCCCCCTTGGGTCTACACTGCCTGTGTAGTTTAAAGGATAATGAGAGGCCACCCTGGTCTTTGTGCTAATCCCCCTTTTGCTGTAAATATCCAGGAGAGCAGGATTTGTGGGTCTGTATGTGATAGATATATACCTTGAGCTCTTTGGCTCAAAAGGGGTTCCTGATAAAGTACAAAATAAGCACACTGCTACTGAGTTTGTTTTTGTTGATGTAGTCATTTGAAGGAGAATGGCTCCCAAAGGGGCTCATATGGCTGAATGCCTGGTCTCCAGTCAGTGGAACTGTTTGGGAAGGATTTGAAGGTATGGTGTTGTTAGGGGAGTTGCCTCAGTGGGGATGGGTTTAAAGGTTTCAAAAACTCATACCAGGCCCTCTCTCTCTCTCTCTGAGAGAGAGAGAGAGAGAGAGAGAGTCTCCCCCTACCTCCCTCTTTGCCTGCTGCCTGCATGTCAGGATGTAAAGCTCTCAACTTCTTCTCCAGTGCCATGCCAGTCTGCATTCAGCCACAGCAATCATGGACCAACCCTCTAAAACTCTGATAAAGGCTTCAATGTTTATTTTCTTTTGTAAGAGTTACCTTGGTCATGGTGTCTCCCTTCACAGCAATAGGAGAGGAAGACCCTTGGTTGGCTTTCGTTCAGAACAGTGGATGGAACACATGATCTTGGCTATGCTAAGCATGTGTTATGCCTCTTACAACTGAGATTTCATTCCAAAGTCCTCTTTAAAATGGAATATCTGCAGTGTGTAAGACCTCACCTGTGTTAAGAACTATGAGAGCCATAATCACATTGTATAAAACAAGGACAAAGGAATGCCAACATCATACAAATAACCTTTCTGACAAACAAAATTATTGGCCTTGGAAGAGAAGTTTCTTGATACTGTACTCTGCAAACGGAAATCACCTCTATTAAGAACAGAGGGTCCTTTGTGCGCTATGGCTGCTAGGGCTGGCTGTTTTGTGACTGCTGCAGTTAACACAGGCATAAGCCATTTTCATAATAAAGTTTGTTTCTGGAAGCTGGAGAGGCCACCCAGTGGCTAAGAGCACTGGAAGTTACTTTAGAAGACTCAGGATCAGTTCCCAGCGCCTACAACCACAACAATGATGGCTCACAACCATGTCTCAACTCCAGTTCTTGGTGCCTGGTTCCCTCTTCTGGCCTCTTTAGGCATTGCACACTTGCAGTGAACATACATATGTTCAGGTTAAACACTCATAAATAAAAATAAATAAGGCCTTTCAAATTTGATTTATATTTTTATAGAATAAAAACGTTTTGCCTCCTGGATGGCATTTTTATACAGCATGTCATCAACCCTGTTTTAAGCCAGATTTAAACAGGTTAGTAGAATTTTATTGGTAAAAACATTTAAAGGAGATTTTAGACTTGTGAAGTCATTTGCCCAATATAGCACATCTAATAAAGCATTAAAATGAGATTTAAATCCAAATCTTTCCATTGAAAGCTTTCTAGTGCTTTTATACCACCTTTGTTATTAAACTATATAATTTGAAATCAATAACTATAGGGTAAAATACAGTTTGTTCAAGATTCGCCTTATGATTTTTGTCCAAGAGGCCCCATATTTGTGTAAAGTGACCACAAGAGGTCCACAGTTAAAACTCGTTTCTGAAAGTTCACTCTTCTGAGTGGGTCAGGCAGCTGATGTGGATGGATGGGCTTTGGCTTCTAAGGGTGATGCAGTTGCTAGAAGGGGCAGGTATGGTCTATGGCAAAAGCAAAGAATGATGCCCACCCAATGCCAGTGCTTTGGAGGAATTCCCTATGTGGAGTCTCCACTGCACATAGAGATAAGGCAAGTGTGTCTCAGTTTCCTTGTGTTATATCACAGTCTACACATTGAGACCTAGGGAAAATAGGGACTTTCAAGCCCTCATTGAGTCCTGAAGCCCTACTGAGAATGTTCAGGCTTATTGTCACCAATTCTTACTAAGAATATACTCGTGCTGTTAAGATAAACTTGAAAAACTAGATACTGATTTAGTTAATCTTATGCCATAGAGGGTTAGAAGGGTGTAACTGAAAAAAAGAAACATGCAGAATATGAACAAAAACAAGAAATTGTAAATACTAGTAGACTGTCATGTTAGTCATTTCGTAACCTTCTGGCTATATTTACTCTAGCTCTTTCTGTCTTGGTCTTTTAAAAACATCTGTGGTGTGTGTGGAGGGAACATATGTGCATGCATGCATGTGTGTGTTGAAGGTCTAGATTTTGTTGTCTCTGTCACTCAGGGAGCACACTTTATCCAATTAGTGCTATTTACATGTGCCTAGGTGTGGGGTCATCCCCTGAGACACAGGCGACCTACCAGTGGCCATCCTCCCAAACAGAGGTGTATTTACTTCACCCAGGAGCCATCAATTGCCAACAGCTCCTCAGCTGTGGCTGGAGCCCAAGAAGCCCTTCCTTACCCTCCTGCTGGAAATCTTAAACTGACTTGATCTTGTGTAGGTAGCCATAGATGCCGTGAATTCATGGCTGCAATGGCTCTGCCGTGTCCAACAGATAGGATGTCACAGTGCTCCCCATCTGTCTCTTACATCCTTTCTGCCTCTCTTCTGTGATGTCCTCTGAGCTCTGGGGTGGGACTTGGTACAGACGTCCCATCTATCACTTACTCTCAGCACCTCTGCCTTAGTCATGGCTCACTGCAATCAGACCTTGGATGACCAAGGTTGAGACAGCCTGGAGATCTCAGTGGGTGATAATCTACCCTCAAGATACCTTTCCTCTTGTTCCCATGTGAAAACTCCTTTTCTCTCCAGTGATCTCTTCTCCAATCGCAACCACTCTGTCGGCATTTGTTCCATCGGAATGTGTGACAGCATCATAATCCTTTCATCGCCCAAATGCACAGTTTACACATCTTTCTGCACTCAACTTTTGTCTCCCAGTTTATACAGAAAATATGGCTAAAACCAGCTAGCCATAAACGTGCCTGACTGCTGTGCTGTCTTACTATTCCCTCTGCCAAATAAGCTGATCCATTAAACAGTTTCCGTCCCAGTCATATTTCAGGATACAAGGGAAACTAATCAGGTTCTGTTGCAGGGATGGCCTGTGATCCAGGGGCCAGTAGATTCCCGTTTCCACCTGAGGCCTGACCAGCACATTTCATGTTCATATCAGTCTGGCAGTCTTCTGAGCTCCCAACAGGATGACCCTAAATAAGGCTCCGCTAGGTCTATGGATTCTGGAACTTAAGTCCTAAACTCCCCCACATCCCTCCTGTACACTGATGCCAAGGCCTATGACTATCATAGTCAGGTTCCATCACAGAAATGATCTCTCCTCTCTCACATCAGTTTTCTATGTTAGTTATGTCTGCATCCCTGTGAACAAACTGCCTGGTAGAAACACCTTATAGCGGGGTGCATATTAGCCTCTAGCTTCAGGGGATTGTAGTTCATTACAGCCAAGAAGACCAATTGGAGTGGCTTCCTCTGTGGCATCAGGAACTCTGACAGCATACAGCAGGCCAGAAGTAGGGCCAGGCTGCCTATGGTAACCTGCTTCCCCCTGCCCAGCCTTGCCTCCTGAAAATTTTACAGCCAGAAACAGCGGACCACATATTCAACACATGAGCATGGGAGCACTTCAAATTTAAACCAAAACAGCTTCATGTGAATGCATATGAGTGTGTACCCACTCCCCTCTGTGACAAGCTTACATACGAATTTGGAGAAGAAATTCCCCAAACTTTTAACTCTGAACAAAAAGGATGTAATTTGATTCTAGTCTTTTCTTGGTGGGATATTGCAGTGTACAACACCTTATTTCAACATCACATGAAACAGAACCATCTACCTCACACTGGGAGCTGGCAAGCTGTTCTCCAAGAGAGCAGGACAAACACCCGAGATTCCGTGGGTCATCATCATAATTACTCAGCTCGGTTCCCCAAAACTTACAAACCAAACATAAATAAGTAGACATAGCTATATTCTAATAAAACCCTATTAACAAAAGTTACCATAAGTTACAAACCTAGTAGCCAGTTCTACCTGCCACAAAATTGAAAGGGAAGAGAAAAATTAAAAGCATGCTGTCTGGGAGTTGGAGGCTAGAATGCACCGTGATACTACAGATGAGAAATTTCTATTATTAGCCTTCAGTAAGAAATCTACGGTGACTCTTATTATCTCAACATCTACCCTGTTTCCCAAACCATCAGGCACAAACATTAGATCCTTTCCTGAGTTTCTACCCTCCTGACCTTGGTCTAACCCCTAAGACATCTGCTATTTTATTGTTTCTTCCTGCAATGTGGTGAGATCCGTCTCTCTCCTCCCCTCTCAATGCCAGCACCTTGGTTAAATCCTTCACACTTTCTTGTATGAATCACACATTGTTTCCTAATTGGCTCCCTCATTTCCCCCTGGGGCTCCTTATTGTCTGGTGTCTACAGGTACATTTATTCCCGGCTTAAAGCCCTTCAGCAATTCCTGTTACACTCATAAAAATACTTCCACAGAAGAAATAATTGCATTTGTTTAATTTTTCCCAGAAAGGAGATGTAGGAAAATGATAAATTCATAATTGAAATGAGAGAGGACCATTTCATGAGAGCTCTGAAACTTGTTCTTAGGGCACACATTTAAGTGGAAATAAAGAATCCATTAAAAAAAAAGCATTTAAGTAGAGATGGCAGAAGGAACACAACACATGTGTTAGGCTTCCAGTGCCTTCTGGGATTTCTGGATTCTTAACCTGTGTGTCTGCACAGGGTGCACACATACAAACTAGAATATTATAAAGAAAAATAAATTAGGCACATTGTCTGAGAAGTTAAGTCAGCCAGAAAACAGCATCAAAGGCTGTTTGAGAGGCATTTGGAAGTATTTGGGTCATGAGAACACCCTCAGTAGTGGATTATCAACACCCTTAAAAATGTTTGAAGGAAGGAGTTTTTCTCCTTTCTCCAAGAAGCCGACATCTTGAAGGTAATGTTCTAGCCCACAGGACAATGAAGAGTAAGATTCTATTCTTTACAAATTAATTGCTCTTGGGAAGAATTCACTAAGACAAACATGAGAAGATACTGCTAGACAAGAAGGGTTTTCTCTCATGGAACCATGGATACCACAAACACTGGCACATAGGCCCCAGTTCCTGTTGCTTTACTAAGGGTACCCCGTGTAGCCACTGAAATCCTTTCCAACAATTACATTTATGGCCACAGATTAGCACTATCAGCTTTGCCTAGGGTCTCTGCAGTGAGCAGCTGCAACTGAAGAGACGAAGAGACTCATAACTGAAATACAGAGAATAAATAACTGTTGATTACATATCTATAGACAGGAAACCGACATCACCCTTTAGGGCCCGAAAAAATGTGGAGAAAAAGGGTGAGAGGATGGAGGAGCCAGGGGGAGAGAGGCATGGTGTGGAACACGGACTTCTGGAATGGCTTGTGGGTTGCACTCTGAAACTCATAGCAGTAGATCTCAAGTCTGGGTCACTCAGCACTTGTCATGGAAAACGGGGGAGCTCAGAGGCCCTTAAGGATTTATATGCCTATAGTAGTTAGTGGGTGGGGAGAAGCATTGTCTTCAGTGGCATAGATCCACGCGTTCATGTAAACAAACCCTTATTCATCATCCCATAAGGAGCCCTGATGATACTCACTGGATCACACACACACACGCACACGGTGTGTGTGTGTGTGTGTGTGTGTGTGTGTTTAACAAAATAAAAGAGAAGCTGGTTGGGTAGATGAGACAGGGATTATTGATAATCGAAATTGAAGGGCTGCCTAGATCAGATTAGCCTATGGGCGTGTCTACCTTGAATTGATGTCCCAGCGGTGAGGGCAGCCTACCATGGGCAACACCATTCCCTGGGCAGGTAGTTCTGGGCTGTTGAAGAAAGCTAGCTGAGCATGAGCTTGGAAGAAGCCAGCGAGTAATTTTCTTCTGTGACGTCTGCTTCAAATTCTTGCTTGAATTTTTACCCTGATTTCTCTCATGAAGGACTGGGACTCGAAAATATAAGCCAAATAAGCTCTTTCCTTCCCTGAGTTGCCTTTCGGTCAGAATGTTTTGCCATGGCAGCAGAATCAAACCCGGAGTGGGGTGGCAAGGAAGGGTATACAGTGGGTGAACATGATCAAGCTATATTCTCTACACATGTGAAAAGGTCATAATGAAACCTACTAAAATGTGGAATTAATAAAAGTATGGAGAAAATGGAAATATATAAAAATAGTTAAAAATTACGTAAGATAGTGCTGTGTGAGTCAGCATATTCAAATAGGAAGACGGGCCCTTTCTTCAGGGAATGGACATACGTCGCAAAGCGTTAAGGTGTTTGGGGTTCAGCGAGCATCCTCTTCCCTCAGTCATTCGTTTGCTTAGGTGCCAGCAGGCTGATTTGTTCTCTGAATCAAAAGTGCCAAAAACCATGATTAAAGCATTCAGTATGATTTTAGGATACCCTACGAGATGTGAAAAGGAAAAGTTTAAAATAAGATTAAGGGCTGACGAGGACCATCCTTGTGAAATAGGTGGACGTTTCCGGGATGAGTCTTGATGAGAGAAGGCTCTAATTTTACCTTCAGATCAGCCTGCGGGGCTCTATGCCTGTGTTGTGGTGAACATGGGCTGCTGTGGCTCACATACAGTTTAGTGCCCTGTTGATCACAAGGACGTGAAGACAGACCTCTAAGACATTCGACGCCGCCATCACGGGGACACTTCAAAGATGTCTCCTGAGGGCTGGGCTCGTTCAAGCGTTTTCAAGCTCAGCCTCGAGTTTCTGCTCCAATTATCACATCCTGGTGGAAATCAGATGGTTTTATTTTTTGTTTTGTTTTGAGACAGGATCCTCAAATGTAATATGTGGCTAAGATTGGCTATTAACCTCCTAACCCTCCTGGCTACACCCTCTAAGTGCTAGGATTACAGGCATGCAGTGCACTCAGCTGGAAATCATATTCTTTTAGTATCTTCATCAAAATTATGATAGTTTCTTAGTAAAAGGTAATGGCTACAATAAAAACTGCATTAAAATGCTCCAAGGTACATGGGAGTGTGCTTATTCACTCAGAAACAGATGAAGAGGGGAAATCTGCCTCTACTGGTCCCATCCCCCATCACCTCCAGAAGCATAAAAAGGCCCAAAGATCTAATAACATGAAGGTGACAAAGAAGCACCATTTAGCAGAAGAGTGAGGGTCACGAGTAGAGAGGGCCATGAGCACGTGCTGGGGAGTAATCTTTTTGTACGCTGTGAAGATGTATCACTTGGATTGATTCACTACAAAGCAGAATGGCCCAAAGTCAGGCATCATTTTCAGGGTGGAGAGAACACTGGGATGAAGCAGGGTGGAGTCACAGGAAGAAGCAAAATGGGCATGCCGTACTGAGGAAAGGAACTGGACCACGTGGTAGAGCATAAATAAGATCTGTTAGTTTAAGATGTAAGAGCTAGTCGGCTACAGCCTGAAGCTATCAGCCGAGCATTTATAATGAACGATAAGACTCTGTGTGGTTATTTGGGAGCTGACTGGCAGGACAGGGAAAGTTCTGCCTACAGTCATACAGAATCCATCAGGTACAAACCCATCTGGGATGTAGAACAGGCTTTCTCAGCAGGAAGCTCCACCTGCTCTGAGTTCTCCACTTTTTCTCGTTTACTATTCCCACGTCCTCATCTTCATGGAACTTTGGGTGTGAATACATGTCACAGCACCCAGCAGAGCAGAACCAGTGGGGCTGTCCAAATTCAGACTCAATGCTGTGACATCGATCCTAGATTTCAACTTTCCCACTAGTCTGTTTTTTCAAAAACTAATAACCGTGACATATTTTCTTTCAGGTCCTGTGGGAGCAAAGGCATCTATCTATCTGTGTCCTCCGTAGACAGCTTTCTCTCTTCTAACCAGTTTCCTTGCTTGCTTGTCTTCAAGCTGTGTCTGCTTTAACTGAGTAAAGATGGCAGATGGAGTTGCCAATGGACGTACAGAAAACCCCACCTCCAGCCCATCATCTTCCTACAGGGCACAGCCTCTGAAGCCAATGATCAGAAACACAAAGTTCTGAGTTTCTCCTCCCATCATCAGTCCACTGGGGAAACTGTATTAATTTACTTTTTGTTTTGTATAAAGACTGGGTGCACTAAGACTGGCTTTCAACCCCCAACACTTCTGCAATACCTTCTAAGTGCTAGGATGACAGGAAAAATTTGGACTTCCCCATTCTTGTTATTGCTTTACAGTGGTGTTTCCAGACATTGACAAATGTCAGGATGCTTTCCTGACATTGCACAGTGCCTCACACTGAAGCCCCAGACTCAGAGACAAATGGTGTGCATTGCATCTTTATCAAGGATTTTGTCAATTCAAACAAGAATCATGTCTCTCACAGCAGTTCCAAGTTGTCAAATTTAGGTTCATAGTTACGGTGGCTGTAATGGCAGCCAATGTATGTTTAATTCTTCTTTCTTGTAAAAGTAATCCTGATTGCCAATAATGAGTCCTTTATGATTTGAGGTTGACCACAGCAGGTGTGACAGTGATGTAGATGGTGGGCCACACCTGGAAGCCCAATTGCTTCCACTCAGTGTCTGGGGAACGCCCTCAGGAAGTGGGTTCCCTCTGTTAAGAATATCACCTTAGACACTGGGATAAGAATGTGGCTTTGGCTGCAGCCAGGATCTCCCAGTCTGGGGATCTGATTAAAGCTATACGCCCACACTCTCTACTGGGCAGGGTCCTCTCCTTAGCAGCCTATTTATGAGTCTGTAGAAACACATTTAGAGGCTCCCTTGCTGGGGCAGCCCTGCTGTCTTCTAGCATGGGATCTCCAAATGTCCCTGGGTTCCTATACTGGTTACTTTTATTTAGTTTTGATAAACCATCACAACCAAGAAAAGAAAGAGTTTATGTGGGCTCGTGGCTCCACAGGGACAAGAGTCCCTTATGGTCTGGGGCATGGCCACAGGCATCATGGAGGTAGAACCAGAAATCTGAAAGCTCACATCGTGAACCATGAGCACGAAGCAGAGATAGCAAACCGGAAGACAGCAGAGGCCTTTACTCTCAAACCCCACCCCAGTGACATACTTCCTCAAGTATCAGAGTAACAGCAACAGTTATCCTGGTGGAGCAAGTACAATCAGCAATATTAACATGATACAATAATGTAATAGTTCATATCATGTACATGCCTCCAAATATCACACTGCACTTCACACGTACATGTACTATATAATACTTGTTCAGATCAAGCTAACACAAATCACAGCATGGATAGAGAATGGGTTTGTGAAGTCCCGTATTAGCTGAGAAGTAACCAGCAATTGATGGGTACAGGGAGAGGAAGAGTGGGTTTTCTTCAGGGATACAGACCACGAAGTACCGTTCTTGTTCCAGGGGATGGTCTCAGACCCATGGACAAGGAGGCAGCACTAGGAGGCATCAGTGGAGATAGAGGCAGAGAGACAGAGAGGAGAGAGGAAAGAAAAATAGAAAGAGACAGACACAGAGACAGACAGAGAGAGGCAGAAAGACAAAGAAGACAGGCAGACACAGAGAGACAGAGACAGAAACAGAAAGACGGAGAAGACAGAGACAGACAGAGAGAAAGAGGAGAGAGAGAATTTAGACGGGTAAAGATGAGGGGCAATGAGGGAAAACTTGTCGAAGTAATCCAGAGTGGATTTGTTCAAAACACGATATGCATAGATGACTATGAAACAAAATACATAATTTTTGCAAATGTCTAAAGAGATAGAAATGTTAGCCTGATTTGAAAATTACATACCACATACAACATCAAATTGACACACTGGTATTCATAAATAAATACAGCACAGTAACAATTTTCAAGCTCTTAAAATTATATCGAAAGAACTACCTCAGTCTAAGGACAGAATTTACTACAAATGCCAGGGTTTGTGCTGCTTCTGCTTGGAGTCAGCGAGACATCCGCAGCCTGGATCTCTCTTCTCTGTTCACTTCTTCCAGCATTGAGATGATCCCCACATTGGCTCCAACGCTCACATATTACCATATGCTACTCTATTCAGTGTTTGACACTTTACGAGATGACTTCTAAAACACTATGGAATTATGGTCTGAGGTGAGACACTCTTTCTCCTGTATGGGTCAAGTTTATCTTTCCATCAAGCAAAAAATGGTTATGACCATATAGAGGTCCTCTGCACACATGGGGTAGGAAATGCCACCACATGGACACTCGGCAGTTCTTCCAAACTTTCACTTAATTGATATAGTCACATTTCTTTACATACTTCTCTTTGTAAGGAAAGGAAGAAATAAAAACCACGTCATCAGAGTCCCAAAGAAAAGCTTTTCTACAACTAAGTAGGTAGATTTCCATTTGGCTTTTAACAGTAAAATTCTATTTTGAGGGTTAGTTCTGTAGACTCTGAAAAACAATTTTCCAAAGTTATTTATGGTTGAGTGTGGTCTTCAACTGACATGTTAAAAATGTTCCCGGTTCCTGTAAGATGGGGAAAAGAAGTGATGAGGAAAGAAGGGTAGAAAAAAGGAGAGGAGATGAGAGGAGAGATGAGGGATAAATATGAAAATTCCATTGCATGAAATTTTTAAATAATTAATTAAGA
>LOEQ01005093.1:229487-244487 GCA_001685075.1 Bramus lutescens
AGAGAGAGAGAGAGAGAGAGAGAAGAGAGATGTTCATACCAGTTAACATTTCATAATAAATTCTACTTCTCTGGCCAAACTCAATTTAGGTGATTATATTTCCATGATCTTGCCTGTTTTCTACTGTCCACGGAAGCAAAAATGTCTGCCTTCGCTCACCTGAAGCTGTTGATCCACTATATTGTCAGGAAATAGAACTAACACATTTGATGCCACTTGAATACACATCCATGCTGGTGGGGGGTGGGGGGATGCATTTCAATGTAACCTCCCATTGCAGGCTTAGGGTTATGTCTGTATGGTTGATCCTGTTGAAAGAGCCTTGTTAATACCCGACGGGCAATGCTTTGATTTGCTACTGTGTGAAAGCCTGAGAGAGGCTCACCAAAGCTCAATTCCTCTTACTCCCCAGTGCTTGGCCCAGCCACATCCGTATGCCTCTCCTGCGGTTTGTTGCACTCAGCTGACTCACGAATCACTTTCCGAAGATGAGCACAGCTACCACGAGAAGCTTCCTGCAAGCTCTTCACCCTCTCCTGGGAGTGTCTCTGAAATCACAAATACAGAAACAGTCTCCGTAGAAATGGGAAAACAGTATTTTGGAGGCTGTAGACTCTCACTACCCTCAATTCTGAATGCTTACCCCACAAAAAGTCAAGATTCCTTAACCTTGAGTCCCCAGGAACCTATCTGTCCTATCTGTCAAAAACAGGCTATGACCTCTCAGGTGCCCCAAGTATCCCCAGCCCAAGTAGACTCCTGGGTACATCTCTGTTCAGGCTCTCTATATATGCTATCAGCTATAGCTCCAGCAATGTCAGAGGCTCCTTGAGAGGTTGGCTTTGGAGGAAGTCCAATCAGGCAGCTACAGCCACCATAAAAAAGGTGACACTGAAATTTTCATTCTGGTTTGACAAAAAGACAGTTAGGGCTCCTACACACATCAATGAGCTTCCAAAGGGACAGGCATTTCTCTCAGACTTCCGCAGCACCCGGGGTAACAGCATATGCAGGCTGAAAAACTCTGATCTTCGCTGTCAGCACTGCAGCCCAGAATGAGCCCACCATCATCGAGAACTTAGCCAGTTCACAGTGCCCTTCGAATCAGTGATGTCCAAAGCTCATTCCATCCACCCTGCAGCTCTCGGGCAGCTCTCAATGCAGCCATTATATTAAAGGCATCTTATACCAGGCACAAGCACATTAGAGCCCAGTTTCTCCTCCACTAAACATGTTCTTCTTAGACACAAGCTCAGCTTTGAAGAGAGGAGCGTCAGTGTTGCCCTTGTTTTTTGTTTTTGTTTTTGTTTTTGTTTTCCTGTCTATTGATAATGCCTCGTTCACTGGCTTCTGGGCTTCTCTCCGGATGACCCACTTTCCCTTCTCAACATCAGCCCAGGCTATTCCAGGAGCTTCCAAACAGTCTCAAAATAATCTCATCCAATACCTTTTTCTTCGGTGTCTCCCCCAGGCTGAGCCACGAGAAGGGTTTTAGCAGTCTGCCTCCGACATTGTTTATAACACACTGATTAAAAAGAATCAATTACAACTGTGTACAATTACATGAATGAGTCTCAAAAATTTAAAGCAAGCCCCCTGTGAGACAGCCAAATGCATGAGGATGAATATTTAAGGGGTGATGATCCGCTCGGTCATATCATTAGAGGGAGCAAGAAAGAGCCTTCTGGAAGTGTGGGTACCGTCTATAGTTCAGCATGGTTGCAGCTTAGATACCTGTGCATATATGCCAAGGGGTTTTGTTTTTGCCCTTAAAATAAGTGTATAGTGTTTTATGTAAGTTTCACTTTGATGTTAGGTATAATTCAACATGGAGATAAGGGTTATGAAAAATCATATAGCAGATGCCAAACATTATCATGATAGATTTTTTCTAGTGGCTTCCATTACAGGAAATGGAGGGCACACTATTCATCTCCTGATAATCTAGGGACCCCGAGGCTCTTGGTGTCCTTCACACAGCCACCTTCACACAGAATGATCCCAGAACCAAATGGCAATGCCTTCTCCTTACTCCTGGGCGATGGACACAGAAAAAGTGAGAACAACAAAAAGGATATTTCTGACTCAAACCACATCTGTGCTCAAATACCTCAGGGAAGCTCTGTGAGGATGAGCTGGGTTAAATCTGCAGAGAGAATGAGACTATGAAACATGGCTGCTGTGGTCCCTGTATGAAGTTCATAGGGACACTGAGTCAAACACAAGCCGAAGAGGATTTGTGCAGGAGGTGATAGGCCACACCCACAGTCACACCCAACTATGAGTAGCAGGCACAAATTTTTATTCTCAAAAGGAGGCAGAAGCCGGGAGGAAGTGCATCTGTGGGGTGAGTCCAACCAAGGCACACTGACCTGTGCTGGCCTGCAGATCACCCTGATGAAGCCACACGTGAGCTGTATGTATATTCTCTATCATAGATGGAATGTTCTGTATGAGGCACAAAGGATGCTGTGTTTGTGGTCCTGCCTCTGTACTATAGCCAATCTTGCTTTTCAAATGTAGCAACGTATTCACTGCCCAATGAGGGAAGGGAAGGGAACCAAGTAGACAAATGATCCAATGCTAAGGGATTGAGAATTTATGATGGACACTAAATGTTTGCATGCCAACCCCCACACCCTGACTGTACAGTTAATCCCTACCCTTTGCTGGAAAAATATTGGGCAAGCGTTTCTAAATCATCCAGTTCATCGTTTCTGATCTTACTGGGTCCTTTGTAAGTGACAAAATGGGATTTCAAGATGTTTCCCTTGGACTGAAAAGAGTGCTCACATAGCTAAGCACATGTACTGCTCTCACAGATGACCCGAGGTTAACACAGATCACCCACACTGGCAGCCTCACTACCTCCTGTAACTCCAATTCCATGAGTTTCTGACCTCCTCTTTTGGCTTCCACAGGCACTGCATTCATGTGCACACCTACACATAATTTAAAATAAAATCGGTTAACTGTGTGCCCTGAAACAAAAGAAATAAGGCACTTATCTTTAATATATTTCTTTAGTTGATGAAAAACAGTCAGTTATATCTGAAAATGCAATTATTCTGCACCCCACCTAGATGAGGTAGGTTTTAGCAGCTCCACTCTACAGCTATGGAAGTTAAGATTCTGAGGATGCCTATGACACACGAGATGAGATTGGAGCTCACATTACCTTCAGTGCAGTGGAGTCTTATGCAATGGATGAGCATCTTCTGTTGACTAAGTGTCTCCTGTCACCAGCTCATCTTATGCTAACACAGTTCTCTTGATTAATACTATCTACTGTGTCCCAGACAGAAAACTCCTCACATATTCTTGGGTGGAGCGTGTAAGCAGAGAGACAGCATAAGGGCAAAGAGAGATCATCTGAGGACCAAAGAGAAGGCAGCAAATAGACAGAGCTGACATCAGAAGAAAATAGGCCAATCCAGAGTTCCTGTCTAGCCTACTCCCCATCTCCTTCTACTTACCATAAAATATAAGACAGAAGATCCAGGCTTTAAGTAAACATTGAGCTTCTAATTCTAAGGCCATGTTTGCTAACAGTTTCAAAGATCAAATTAAAAAATGATTTTAGACTTAAAGAGACAATGGTTTGAGTCCACTTGGCTATATTTTCACCTAGGTATGTTGGGCAAGTTATGTAATGACTTTAAACCCTGCATTGCTCAGAAGTCATTGCTCTGTGGAATTGCTGGAAGGATTAGACGTGGCTCAGGCTGTCTATCGGGGTAACTATGATGTCTCAGACAATGGCAAGTATGGATTATTTTTCACTGCTTATTGAACTCTCTTTTCTACATGAGAATTTGTTCACAATGGCTAACACACTCTAGTTCACACGAGGATTTAAAATCCCAACCCAGAGCTGGGTTTTCTGGGTTACGCTTTCAGCCAATCCCGGGGTTGTCAGACCAGCAAGGCTGAGTGAGCCAAGGCCCTTGCTACCCATCCTGATGATCTGAGTTTGAAACCCAGAACCCACATGGTTGAAGGAAAGAAGTAACTTCCACAAATTATCCTCTGATTTACACATGTGTGGCCACACACATACAGACACACTCAAAATAAATAGATAAACATGACAAAAGAGCCCTTCCTGGTCTCTAATTCTTCCATTCCAGCTCCTCCCCCTGGGAAACAAAGGAGACTTGGACCCAAGAGTCCTGTGAACTCTTTAGCAGACCAGATGCTAACATTGGAGAGACATAGCGGTTGGCTAAGCTCTTTCTCAAATGTGAGATACACAGTTCATAGCCCATTTCATGATAAGAAACAAGAAAGCACTTCAAATTCAAGCTTCGAGAATGTGTTCACCTTTAACCTAATAATCAATTTAATAATAAATACATGGCCATCCTAAGTTCTGGCTATGCATCCGATGAGAGGGAGGGAAGGTTTGCAGAGCAGGAAGGAAGGATGTCATCCTTGTTAAAGTACCGTCCTGGTTGCCATGGAACAGTATACACTCCTGTCAGACTGGACACTGAGCACAGACCTAAGTAACGGTTCCATCTGGTGAGCTAGTCAGTTCATTAGGCTTTTAACAAAAGATCCTTACCTGGCAACTTCATGGAAACGGAGTCACAGAGCCCCATCTTAGTTTACCTCCCGTCTGCTGTGGGCTTCAGACCCTCCCAAGAACATGTACAGGAGCCGGATGGGTGGAATCCCAAATGGAGGTTCAATGGTACCCACAGTCCTTGTGTAGGGAGCATAAGCGGCTGTATAACCGTGGACCCCTAACATGGTTCACTGCATCAGTCTGCTTATTTTGTTGCCATGACTACCAAGCCATGTATTCTAGGTCATCACAGCAATTTCTGCTCATGATGGTGACAGTCAGACTATCATTATCCTCCACCCATCTCTTCCTGTCTGTCATAGACCTGAGTGCTCACTGCCCTCAGTGAAATGCTAAGAGAAAATGCTCAGGAAACTGCTAAAAGAAATGGTAGGTCTGAGGATTGGGTTCCAGACACAAATCTGGGATCCCATCACACTGCCTCCTGAACCTGGGATGCAGCCAGACATCTAGAATACTCTTTCTTTAGATGGGTAATATCTCTGATCTACTCATCTGAAAACTCTCTTAAGGGGATCAGAAAAGATAATACACACAGGGCTGTTGTATAAATAACTGTCCTTAGACAGTAAGAAGCAATCATCTCTGGCATGTCTCTATATTCTTCACTTTGACCAATTTCTTTTTCAGTTTCTTACAGTAGCAATCATTCTTTATGGGCCACAAGATTATATTTTATTGCTTTTCCAATTAGGACTACTATTAATGTAAAATTAATAGGATTATATGGAAATGCAAATTAATGGAAATATTATGCTAATGATTGCCCAGAGCCGTCCTATTGAGCTCTCTGTGGAATTTAGACAGCGAAGTATGGCTCCTCCTATAGGAGCAAGCATCCATACAACAGAGAAGTTTTGAGGCATAGCTAATCATAAGCAATAGCTACCAACAGTACAGTGGATTTCCAGTAGATAAGAAAGAGTCATGATGTAAGTGTACTTTCAACCTGATGACCCCTCTTAGGGTTTTTGCTACAAGTGGTTTCAGCAGTGAACAGGGAGATGAGTATGGCCCTAAGAGGTACCGGCATCAGGACACTGTGGGGCTTTATGTGGCCTCGTACATACATAGCAGAAATAGACTAGAAGACTATCTAAGGAAAAGTATTATGTCTTTAAGATGGAGTCTCTGTCTTGTTTTCATTTTTTTTTGAATTTTGCAGAATTATAGTCTGTCCCGATGTCTGGACCAGCCATTAGCACTTGGTGATGATTTGTCTTTTGTAATGAATCACTCTGCACATATTTATTTATTCATTAGAGGTTAAATGATTATTTGATATGCATGTAATACTATGCAAACTACAAAATGAAGGTATGTGCCCTTATGGAGTTCTTAGATACAGAGGGAGATAATGAGAAGATGCTTCATCAGCATTCACAGCAGAAGGCCAGAAAAGGTTCAGGAAGACTTTGGGGAGGTGAGAGTTTAGAATTGGGATGTTGAAAGATAAACAGAATCTATTGCCTTTATATATATTAAGAGTTTTGGCAGAAGTTCTTCTACCAAAAGAATTTTCAATCTAATTTGATTTCAAGGAACATTCACGAAATTCTGAAAGGTTGAACATTTTCCAGAGGAAGACTCCCTTTCTTTAACCAAACATTGAGCATGCTCTGTCATTTATTTCCATGTGACCGCCATGCATTCCATTTATTAGACAGATAATTTTTTAACATTCTAGGCTTTAGATACCAGGTGCTGGAAATGCAAAAGTTAACATGGTAAGGTCACCTCTGAGTTCCTTGAATCATCTCAGTTAAGGAGGAAGAAAGGGTACTAAATAATTAAATAAACAACAGAAATTGCATAGCTGCTAATAAGTGTAAGTTCATAGCTTTTTTTTTTTTACCAACGGAATGATTAGAAGGTGATTAGACAGAGCAGGAAAAGGCACCATGTGGTAGTAAAGAGAGGGACATGTGACTAGAAAGCAGTAACTACAGGGTAGAAAACCCAGGCTCAGGACAGCACAGGCTCTGGAGTATAGCAGTGGCCAGGTAGACCAGTTGTCCTGCGCACTGGGTGAGTTTTCAGGCCTTCAACAAACATTTAGCAGGACCAGGCTTTCTGTTCTCCTCGGGCTTCTTCCTAGATTCTGTCTAAACAGGCAGAGGGGAAGGCAGGAGTGTTTGTGAGGAGAATGGCTACAACATTTTTGCCGTGAGACCAGAAAGAAACAAGTGGTCTGGAGTAGATTGTGGGTAGGAAGGGTTGGATGTGTGGAGACAGGCAGCTGGGAAGAGGCACCTCACCCTCCCTGGGAACAAAGTCTATCTGCCTCCTTCTCCTGGATGTCCATCCTCAGGATAGTGACAGGACAGCCTCTCACTGAAGCCACAGACTATGGTACGTATGATAGGATCCAGAGTTAAGATAGGAAGGGCACGGTATCCTTCATGTGGACACCTACACAAGGCTATCTAGGCATACCTCCACACCCCCACATATGCCACTGCATGATACCAAGGATGTTCTAGTACGGCAAATGTTAGTGCCCATTTCCCAACTAATATGTGCAATCATCTATCTAAGAAACAAAAGAAACCCATCCCCGCTTTCTTGAGTGATAACAAAATTAATTCTAAAATATAAAATATTTCCCTAGTAAGAAGAGATGTCTCCACACTCACTGTATGTGAGTGATGTCTTCTTCTAATAGATGGAAAGTATTTCTAACTGGTTTCAAGCATCCCCATTAGTGTGATTCTCAGGAGAATTCATATCAAAGTCAGGTGCAAACAATCAGACTCATTTACCATCCACACAATTCAACATTGTTCGGGAAGTTACAGCCAACACAACATACAAGAAACAGAAATACAGCGTGGAAGATTACTGGAATCAAAAATGTGTGAGAAGGTTAAATACACGGGAGCTTGTTAAAATTTTTAAAATGTGGTATGTGTGTGTGCCTGTGTGTGTGCATACACACATGTACTTGCACAGATGTTTGTGTGCATGGATACATATGTACATGTGCATATATATGTGTGCATGTTTATGTTTATACCTACATGCACATGCATGTCTATAGATGAATATACGTGTGTGCACTGTGGAGGTCAGTTGTCATTCCTCAGGGGCTAGCCACCTTGTTTTATGAGACGGGCTCTCTTACTGGTCAGTGAGACCAAAAGAACACTTACCTTCGCCTCACAGTGCATGGGTTATGAGCATGTAGAACCACACTCAGATTTTATACACAGGCCTTGGGCAGCGTTGTGTAGCAAGCACATGACAGACTTGACTGTATCGCCAGCCCAGACTTCATCTTTTGAGGAACAAACTTATAACAGACACAGTCTCCAAGGAAAGAAAGTACAGTTTACACCACTCAGGGAAATCCCCAGCCGTGCCCCATCATCAAATACCATGCTTTTATTATCTAATTATAAGGATTTTTTTTGGTCAGTTTTATGATGAGTATTAAGCTCTTCTCAGGGGCTTGGTCACTCATCGAGAATCTTGGCCTTCTTAATTTGTCCCCTTTTCTCTGTTCAGGTTTTAAAGATGTGTTAGACTCTTGCAGCCTCTTTGACTAAAATCTTTGTAAATGTCACCATCAATTTCTTTCCACTCGGAGCTAAAACTGTGGAGATAAAACCAGAGTGCTTTGCTATTGGAAAGCATGTCCATGCATGTGTGCCAGGCATGCATTCTTGTTCTGCAGTGATGGCCTCTATTCCACCAGGGCCTCACGTCGGCAGAAGGGCTGTTTCTGCCGAAAATGAAAGAATCAGCTTAGATGACTTAGCTCTCAACTGAGCATCACCTATCTTTCTTTCTGTTCCCGGGGCAGAATGCAAGTCTGTGCTTGACTAGACAACTCTCCTGCAAATGAAGACACCTCGCCTCTGCACCAGCTCAGCACTATGCGCTTTGCAAACTGCTGTCTGTTGCCATCCGCGTCACAAATATTCCTGCTATATGATCTGCTAGAGAAAGCGGACATGAGATTAGGATCAAAGCCAGCTGTACTTCTTGACTAGCTGTCGCAGCCTCATGGAGTTAACTCGTATAACCGTCAGTCATATTTGATCTTTCCTTTGATTGCCATGAAACCTAAACCACAAGTGCCTGACAAGCACACAGGCCCTTTACACACCTCGCCCCTTCGTGTTTGCTCCCCGAAGTTCTTCGTAGCTTATTTGGTATTTTGTACATCATCTCACTTAGTAAAGGATGGAGCAATATGCAAATATAAACCTGGCTTAACTTTCAGTTTCCATTGTACGGTAGCTCTCATTTTCTCCCTATATTTTGCCATCTTCGTCCTCCAAAACTGACAGTCTGTCTTTCTCCTGTGTGTCTGTCACTCCTCAAGTCAGAATAGCTTCTGGTCAAAGGAATCAGCGTTAGTCGTAAACAGCCCACTTGTCTAGTTGGTGGGCTTTGCGTGCAGCACACATTAGTTTCCACTTTTGTTCTGTTGTTCTTTTTAGCAACAGTGCTCTCAGATGGGAGAAGAATTTTCAGAAGGACAGACAGTCTGGCCTGTGTGGATGTCTAAGTATGAGCAAGAGACTGTGAGCTGTTAACTGTTTTCCATACCACTCCTGAAGGTAGTTCTGAGGATCGCAGGCCACACAGTCTCTTGCTATCTGAATCAATATTGAGGTTTTAAAGACTGGCTGGAACATGAAGACCTTGACGCTTCTTTTGCTGCAGGGAAGCAAAAATGGAATATTAAATATTTAAAAGTAGGTCGGACTTAATAAATGCATTTTCAAGTAACCCAGACTTTAAATTAAGCCACAGTATGGAACGCATGAATTTGAGATGATGTGTCTGCCTCCACACGGGTCCACCAGGGAACTCTTAGTATGCCAAAAAATCTATTTGCATAGAAAGAGTTTTAATGCAAACTTACATCCAAAAAAAAAAACACAGTAAGGGCTTAGAAATTTTAACTACCCATTCTCAATCAAGGCCAATGTGCTGGGTGGGTGGGATGCTGGCAAGACCTGGCGTAATGGATCTGGGACATAAAACTCTCAGAAAAAGTGATGTAACATGCACACACACTGCCAAGGAGACACTGACTCAGAATGGTCCTCCCTCAGAAAGACAGGACCCACCCCCAATGCCCTGTGTGGAGGAGTCCCTGCCACAGGAGATGATGCTTTTAGTCTGTGCCTCCCTCAGAAGGCAGGACTTCCTTCTCTGTGGAGGATTCTATTCTCCAGCTACTACTACCAGGCAGAGGGAGTGGTGGAGTTGCACCCATGTTTCTGGAAGATGTGTGTTGTAACTTCTGTCATTGTTTTCTGGCATCTTTGTTATTGGCTCTGCTTCAGGAATATCACTTTTCTGAGGAGATGCCTAGCTTTTTAATGGACCGTCTCTCTATCTGACTAGAAAACCGAGCCTTGCCTCTTGAGTAAAACCACAGTGAACAAGGCACAGACCCATCAACCCTCCTCCAGTGCCTCTCCATCAGGACCACTCTGCCATGATGGTCCCAGCCCCACCCACCTATTTCAATCTAGGTCACACAATGCTCAGGAAACACACCAAGTCAGTTTGGTGGGGAACAGTTCAACAAGCTAACTAGCAAAGGTGCTCAGAAGTCTCCATGCAGATGGACCCATTTGGATCTCCATTCTAACCATGACCCAGCTCTGCATAGATGAAGGGCAATACCAAACCAAGGGAATTCAAATCTAAGGCCACCAATGTACCTTGAAGGGCATCCTAGGCAATTCTAAAGTTTAAACCGGGAGGAGAATCTCTGCCTCAGAGATGGAATTGGTCTCCTGCATCCTTTATAAAAATCTGCACATGGACTTTATTTTTATAACCTACTACTGCAAGGGATGGTCTAATTCAATATTGCAAAAATCCGCTCTTCCTAAATTAGGAATATATGAGTCACTATTATAGTCAAGAAATAAAACAGTATTTCTGCAACCCCATCTGAAAGTTCAGAAATACACCCTCTCTCTATTCAACTGTTTCCCTGGCCATCACTTATCAGATCTCTTCCTGCAGCCATATTGATGTTCTCCTCTGGCTCTCAGCTGTGTCTCTACTTTTGCCTCATAACCACCCATTTAAATGAACACACAAAGATAGAAATGTTGCCTTATGTGACCAGACACCAGACAAGAAACTACTTAAAGAAGGATGGCTCGTGTTGGCTTATTTTGAAGACACTACTTTATTATGGTGAGGAAAGCATGGCAGCAGAGAGTGATTGTAAGCTGGGGCTGCTTGCTCACATCTAGGTGGAACAGGCAGCAGACACAGGCAGGAAGTAGGGTGGGGCTGTGAGCTTCAAGGCCCATCCCTAATAATCTGTTTCTTGTCAACACTCCCTAAGGGTTTCACATCCTTCTAGAAAATTGCCAGCTGCTGTGAACCAGCGGAGCTTGGGGGCGGGGAATTTCACACTCTAAATATAGCAATGGCGAATGGTAACTGGTTACATTTAAGGCCTGCGTCTCAGGAAGGGAGTGGATATGAGAAACTTTTTTTTTAAGTCATTGTGAGGAGTTAAACTTCCAAGAAGTGTTTCTATCTGACACTGTTTTGAGATTTCTGAGCAAGCCAATTCATCATGTTGTGGCCCTGAGTTGAAAACAACTTGCTTTTTTGCTATTTTTTATTATTTATTTAATATGTTATTATTTATTCCAAAGTTAGACATCCCTGTCTTTCACAGACTCCTGTAAGACACTGGTGTATTTAGACCCTATGCGGTCTGTCCTGTGTATCCATGTGCGGACTTAAGCCAAAATCTATTAAAATATTATACATCAATCATACTCAAGATTACTTACTTCCTTATATCTTACTAATATCTAGCCAATAATATATGTGCATATGTAAACAAACGTGTCTGTGAGTGTGGCATCATGGGTTGGAAAGAGGAAGGTAAGTAGACAAGTATAAGGAAGGACTGGACACAGAAGGACACTTTTATACACTTAATGCCAAATGGTTTTCCAGTTCTTATTCAACTCTGGATTTGTTCTGTTCTGGTGATAAATAAGTTCACAAAATATATAGTCCATAATGAAAGTGTAAAATTTAATGTGAAACTTCACAGCTCCCATTTCAAATGCCAATTTTAATTGCATATAGATTCATTAAGCTGCATAGTCTTTCAGTCTTGTTAATTGTTAATTTTGCTGTACGATGTCTTTTTATAAGCAAGATTTTTTGTAATAAAATTTATTTGTAAAATATATTTGGTTTAATAGTATGATACCCATTGTTTTCAAACAGCTTCATCTTGCAAATATTTTAATGAAATAGTGGGAAAAGATCTAAATTGTTATCTTTTTATTTATGTGTGTGAATCTCTAGGTAGGTTGGTACATGCGTTTGAGTACTAAACCCACGTAATACAAAAGAGGGTATCATATCCCCTGGAGCTGGAGTCATGGGCTTTTTAAACTACCCGATACAAGTGATGGGAACAGAACTTGGGTCCCCTGCAAGATTAGTATATCCTTTTGGCTGTCATTCCAGCTCGCCAGTCAGGATCTAAGTTTGAATTTCAATGCTTTATTCAGCCACATTAGGCAACAAGACATTATGTGACTTGAAGACAAAGTTCAGAACAAATTTAGATTTTTATCAGTTCACATTGAGCATGTGAATAACCTCATTTAATACAAAAATGTGAGTTAAGTCTAATTATTGTAGTAATTTATAGATATTAATACAATTTCAAAGAGAACAAAAGAAGAAATAGCCTGATTACAATCCTTTGCCGTCTTTAATCATTTTATTAGAAATTCACTGTTCTTTTTACAATTTTTTACAGAAGCAAAAAAAATACATTTCTGGAGTTCAAACTATAATTGTCTCCTCTTTGATCCACCTGCCCAACGGGCATCCCACATCAGTGCAATGGGAGAAGGGACACACGTTCACACGGAAGAGCTGCTCCTATAACTACTTCTGACGATAGACCTGCAGTAGCCCCTGAACGTATCACACTTTCTGTCAGGTCAGCGTGCACCCACCTGACTCCTACACTCACGAGAAGTCGCAGACTTAGTGAGACAGGGGTGGTACACAGCCGTGGGTTCCATATTAGCTCACGCTCTCTACCGCCCAGAGCCTCACATTAGAAAGCAGCGGAGCTGACACTTTGTAGCACCATGGAAATAAGAGCAGTCTGACCCCCTGCATCCTGGGGTTCAGGCTCCGCCCTGGCCTCTACCCCCACCTCTGTTTCGAGTTCTTTAAATATTTTTGTTTGTTTGTTTTGTTTTTATTTCATATGTACGAGTGTGTTGTCTGCATGTGTGTCTATGTACTACGTGTGTTCTTGATGCCCTCAGGGGCCGGAAGACGACACTCATACCTGGAGTCGGAGTTAGAGAAGGTTGTGAGCTGCCATGTCAGGGCCAAGAACACAGCAGCCTTAATGCCTGGGCCATCTCACCATCTCCTCTGCCTCTTCTGTAGTCATTCCCTCACTCGAAGTTTGCAAGAGACTTCTTGAAACGTCCAAGACTCACCAACCTGTCCCCTAAGATTATAAAGCACTGATCAGATGTCTGCCTGAAGATCAGAGTGCAAAGCTAGTCACATTAGTTAGCCATGGAGGACAGACAGTGGTGGCACACTCCTATAATCTCAGCACTCGGAGACAGAGGCAGATGGATCTGTGTGAGTTCAAGGCCACCCTGGGTTATATGAGATTGAGTCAGTCTAAAAGAAAAACAGCCAAATGGTGGTGGTTCACGCCTTTAAGCCCAGCACTAGGGAGGGGGAGATGGGAAGGGATGTGGCTGGGCAGAGAGAGGAATATATGGCAGGAGGAGACAGGAACTCAGAGTTCAGTCTGAAGTTTCATAGAGAAGACATGCAGTCTGAGGACTTTGTAGAGACAGTATACTCCATTTGGTCTGAGGATTTTGTAGAGGTAAAAACTAGTGGCTGGTTGCTCTGCTTCTCTGACCTTCCAGTTTTCACCCCTTAATATCTGACCCTGGGTTGTTATTGTTACGACCAATTAGAACATCCATGGCCCTGTAAGCAACCCTAAGAAATGTGCTGGTTCAGTCAGGTGGTATCATTGCTTTATTCTGTTTGAATGAGAGATGTTTGGTTTTGTCTCCTCAGGACCAGCCTTGCATGATCCTCTGATTAGTGCTTCCTGTTTACCCATCAACCTGGAGTTCCTCCTTCTGACATCATCACCCTAGGAGGAACCTCCGTTGTTGGTCCTTGGAGTCTCAATCCTAGCCTGCACTCTGTCCACCTGCATCCATCATGGCCTCCTCCCCCTGAATGAAGCCGTGGGTGAAAATGAGTCTGAGCGCATAGTGAGGTGAGAACAGCAAACCCTGGTATGAACCTCACCTGACTCTCATGTCACCTAGGGGCAGAGTTCATTCTTCAATGAGCACATAGAGACCCTGGACCACAAGACCAGACAAGAAGTGAGCGTGTTTTCCACACTTAACAAATGACCCTTGTAATTCTCAGACAGAGCTAGTGAATCAAATTCTTGGGAGATGTATACATGTGTTGATTCATTCAGCAAAGTGTTGTGTAGCCCATCCTTGTGCTGGGGATTTTTCAATCTCAAGGATATCGCCTAGAACTCAAAGACAGCACGCTCCCCAATGGACCTCACTCATATCCTTGAGTTTGTTCCAGCTGCAGACCAGATCAGGATTCTCCTCAGAGTTCAAAACATCAGGGATCAGAGTGGGTGGTTTGCTCAGTTTCTTCTGGAAACAAGCACGAAGGTCAACTCACATTTCGATTAGAGGGGAAAGCTTTATGGAATGAAGATTTTTAAGAATCAAACCGAGTGAAATTGAAATATTTCTTTAAAAGCAAAAAGTCTGAGTGGCAGCCTTCATACATGAAAGAATGTAGTTGTTTATAGCTCAGCAAAGAAGCCATAGGGCAGATGAACCCCTGGTGAAGAGAAGGACCAGTCCCCCAGTGTAAAGAGCAGAGGGGCCCAAAGGGGCCCCCACTGCTGGCACAGCTCATTCTGCCATGGTGACACTGTCCTGAGCATCACTGAGAGGTGAGCTGAGGTACAGGTGTGCGCAGGTATGCAAATGATGGGGTGAAGGTGTCCTGGGTGAGTCTACTGTCACAACCTGTCCTCCACACCATCACTCAGTGGGGTGGGGACAACAGCTGCTGTGGCACTGCAGGGCAAGGTGTCCTGCAGAGCTCTGAGACCATGGCTGTCACTTAAGGACTCATTAGCAATGGAAGGGAATCAGCGAAGCTTGTTGTGTTGTCATCATGCTGGAGAGGGTTGGCTGCAACCCAAATTAGCTTGCTTAGGGAGTGTGAATCAAAATGACATGTAATCTGACTGTTAAT
The DNA here is from genome assembly GCA_001685075.1 of Bramus lutescens. NCBI lineage: Eukaryota > Metazoa > Chordata > Mammalia > Rodentia > Cricetidae > Bramus > Bramus lutescens. The sequence continues at coordinate 244,399 of LOEQ01005093.1, forward strand.
GAAAATTTCCTCTTGCTTCAGGCTTCCGATTCCATCCAGAGAGCTGTCATCTGAAGACATGATTCATAGTCTCTCTCTCTCTCTCTCTC
>LOEQ01005093.1:265764-281889 GCA_001685075.1 Bramus lutescens
AGAAAGAAAGAAAGAAAGAAAGAAAGAAAGAAAGAAAGAAAGAAAACTGTATATTGAACAAGGGAATAACAAGTAGGATGGTTTGGAAATGTTAAAATTGAACATAGGTATTTAGAAGAAATCTCTACATGGGCTTAACATGGATCAGTGGAAAGCAACCCTAAAGCGGAGCCTCAGTCCTTGGACACTAGCAAAAGGCAGTGTCATCTACATCATGGGGTTTCAGAAGGAGGAAGCCTGGGGAGGAGGGCAGGACACAAAGATTTTAAGGAAACAGTGCTGAACTGTTTCCAAACATGCTCCAAAATTGAATAACTCAGTTTTAAGTGCTCACTGAGATCCAAATATTCAGCATTAGAAACATTATGAAAACATTCCTTGAAACTGAAATGCAGGAAAAATCAAGACACTGGACTGAAAAACGGACTCTTCCTTTCAGGGTTAAAGATTTAGTGACTACACAGCTCTCATCACGAACGGTAGACGCAGACGAGAGTGTATCTACAGTAGAGAGAGAGCGGCCCACCAGATTTCTGTATTTACATTTCAGGAAGAGTCAATACAGTCCCTTTTCTTATTTACATACTTGTTTGCTTTTAAAATTTTTTTAAATTTTTACTTATGTGTATGTATGTGTATATGCCTATGTAGCTGTTGTGTCTGTGTTGGCACAATGCAGAGGCCAGAGAGGGTGACATTTTACCTGGAGCTAGAGTGACAGGCAGTAAGTAGTGAGCTCCCTGATGCAGGTGCTGGAAACCTAACTCAGATCTACTGACAGGCAACAAATGCTCTTACCCACTGAGCTGTCTCTGAAGCCCCGAATAAAGAACTATGGCGGCATTAGTGCCAAAAGGTGAAAGTTCAATCTTCCATCAAGTTGATTTGGGCATCATTTTCTCTTTACTTCTCCCTTCTCGTTACTATGGAAAGTAAAGTGACCAAGCGCAACAGTGTCTTGTTCATCTCTTTCAGGCCTGACTCTTTCTGTTCTGTGTGTTAGTCTGTGTTCGTGTGTGTTTGTAACTGCCACTTAAGGTATGTTTACTTTACACAAATGAAATGGTTGCAGGTAATATAAACAAACTCCAGTGTTTGAAGTTATCAGGCATTCTATAATGCTGGAAACATCTCTCTGTCCATTCCTCTATTAAAATTGCTAGTCTTTGACATTAAAATTTCTAAGCCATACTTGGAAATGTTGATCAGTTCCAGCTGACTTTATCAGTAATCCTAGCACATTGAAGTACAGAAGTGTTCTGTCTGTCACATGTGTGACATATAATTACATACACAGCAGCCATAATATTCTGGTTTCATACAATACAGACCCTGAAATCAAGCATGAACCTCATTAACATTTATATGAATTTAATAAAAGCATTGGCTTCTATGTGAATCACCCCCTTCAAACTTCATCAAACTTTCCTCAAATTTCTGACTTTTGGCTGGGTCAGTTCTGCCTCGGGCCAGTTTAAACTGATTCTTTTCACACTTGTGTGGCAATAAACTAGAATCTGATTTCAACCATTCATATTTTTGCTGGCTGACTCTTCCAGCTGTAGCAGGAGGGGCTGCTTGTTGGGGTTTCTATCCTGCCTGGTCCCCAAGCCATTTTAGTCCCAGAGAAAATCACATAGAGGTCTCCATAAGATTATAAACTGATTGGTTCATTAGCTCAGGCTTCTTATTAGCTCTTGTAGCTTTTATTAACCCATTATTCTTATGTATGTTAGCCACATGGCTCAATTTCTTTTTCAGCAGGGTAGGTCACATCCTCCTTCTTTGGTGGTCTGGGCAGGACTGGGGAAGAACTTCCTTCTTCCCAGAATACTCTTGTTCTCATTGCCCCACCTCTACTTCCTGTCTAGTTTTCCCACCTATACTTCCTGCCTGGCTACTGGCCAATCAGCGTTTATTTAAAATATATTTGATAGAATATAGAGAATTCTCCTGCACCATCTGGCTATGGATTGACAGGTACGTAAAGATGCTTCTGTCTCGACTCTTCCTAAAACTGTCCACTCACAGATGGTATGCGGCTTCTGCTTTGTGATAAGCTATGTAATAATACTACAATAGGACAACTGCTTTATCTGGCTAAGGGGTCACATGTAAATATAGTTCCACATGCATCCATGTGCAGTTTTACAGAACACAGTTGGAGTTAAGATAAAGAGAATGTGCCAGTGATAGACATAGAAATATAATTGATAAATATAATTATTATATATAAATATAAATATAATTGATAAATGTAATTGATTGTCAATGTTATGCTGGGCTTTAGCACAGACATGAGATGTGCAAAGATAGTCTGGGTATTCATTGACTTTGCAACCAGCAAATAGCTACCACCATATTTTAATGAGTGCCCTGCCACTTTACAGTGAGAAGAGGCAGGAAGACAGCTACTCTAAAGTTGCTCCACTCTGAGGGTCTGAGGGCCTCCTGAGTTTCAGCACACTCTCAGGAAGAATGTCCTGAGATGAACAAGGAAGCAAGATGGTGGAGAGAATGGAGAACCATGCAGAAGGTATGAGGCAGTCACAACCTACCTAAGATCATACGTGTTAGGTTTTATGTCATGTGGAAACTAAAGGAAGTTGTAAGCGCCTAAAGCTTAGGGCTCATGGGGGCTGGATGATGAGAGTAGAAGTCAAGATTTGTTTCAACCCAGGCAGGACCAGCAGAAATTACAAAGTAAGGTACCAATTCCTATGCTCTATGGTACATATATCATCCCCAACTGCCCCACTGGCATGGCTGAAGCAGCTAGTATACTGGCTGAATTGTTAGAGGGTAGGTGGTAGGTCCCAAAACAGAACTCCCAGACCTTTTCCCAAAATCTCAGGATCTTGAACTCAGAAGTTTTAGTGTTCTCCACTCATTGGCTAGGTAATCTGGACCAACACTGGGTTATTACAATTCTGTTTCCCAAGGATCATGCTTCCATAGAGTCTAAGGCATCAACATCGTCCTCTAGGCCCTTGTTGCTCCAAGGGATCCAAGAGACCAGACAATCAGGTTTCCACTGGTGGAGGTGAGCAGATTGGGCAACCTGTCCACTGTATAGAAATCAAACACAATTTGTTACAGAATCTTCCTGGCTTCCAGAAGTAAAGGAGCCTGTGACATGTAACATGTAACATGTTCTTATCCAAAACGCTGTTCACAGAGCTTCTGCCCAGCCTCTTGAAAAGACCCTCCATCCTTTGGAACAATAAAAGCCCTTCTTAGTTCTGTTTTCCATATCAGCAAGCTACACAAGTTTCTGTCTCTCCATCTTTCTGGCCTCAAAGTCAGAGAAAGCCACAAGGCTTCCACAACCAGGGCATGTTATAGGTGCCACAACTTGGATACAAAACTTCTTCTGACCTTGATGGCCCGTCATTCAAAATGAATTAACCATTTGAATCATAGCCTGGAATTTAGTTCATGGTTATATGCTAATGTCAGTCTCTTGGATTGGATGAAAATATCCTGATCACACAGGCACTAACTCTGGGGGACACTTAGTGAGGAGCCCACAGAGCCCCCTGCACCGCCTTCCCAGCTCATCTGCAAATCCACAGTCCCTACCAATGGCAAACCATCTTCTGAAAGACAATCTCTAGGTCTGGTTGTGTGTCATAGCCCAGCCCTATCTAGCATAGTGGTTCTCAACCTTCCTAATGCTGTGACTCTTTAACACCGTCCATGTTGTGGTGACCCCAACCACAGCACTATTCTTGTTGCTACTCCACGACTGTAATTGTGCTACTGTTATCGATCGCATTGTAAATATTTTGGGAGAGAGAAAGTTTGCCAAAGGGGTCCCGGCCCACGGGTTGAGAACCACTCTCTCTGGAAAGACCTTTTCTTGGAAAGAACCAACACTTCTTAGATTCCCACAGAGAAGGAACCTCTGCTGGAGAGGGTAAACACTCAGGCAGTCCCACCAGCACCCTCAGACGCCCTCTATCTGCAGGATTCAGAATTCAGCATTCACTTGGAGAGGGCATGGAGAAGGGCGTGGGGTGTGAGAAACCCCACATTCTGAGGATTTGTCAGTTCCTGGGTCTTTGCCTCCCACACACCCTCTCCTCCACAGTCATAGCGCCCGCTGCTGAGTGGGCATTGAAGGCTCCTCTGTGGTGGAGGAAAGGGTATATACACTAAAGAAAGCCCCCGTGGCCTAGATATGAGCTAGGTGTATCTTTCAGTTCCCTTTTGAACCACAGTGAAAGTCTTGCTCTCCATCCTGTCTTTTCTGTGCTTACTCTCTTTTTGACTAGGAACTCGACAGTGATTTCTGTTTGCTGTCAAGAATCCTGTCTCAGGGAAATGAGCATATGAGGTTCTTGACCTTCTTTAATGAACTCTGATTCCTGGACCCACTCGGGCTGAACATTCTGTACTACATTTCTGATTAGGACAGCCTCATCAAGACCAAGAAGGGAAAAGAACTAAGGGGAAAAACTCATCTCACATCTTGGTTATCATTTTTTTTTAAATGGAAGAACAAATGCAAGTTTTAAGCATCAATGATGCCCAGTGTGATCTTTGAAAAGGTGTACATGGAACAGAACAGCTGAAAGAATTACATGGACTAATCTCGTGGTGGAATATGTAAGGACTCTGTTAGCAAGTGCCAAGTGCCAAGAACATGACACTTTGCTGGTCACGGGTGTCAGTGGATTGTCCCATATCTCTACGGATCGGTGTCTTCCCATGGAAGTGGTGTCCCATGTCAGTTATTCAGTGTTTCCCTGGGTTTCTCTTTCCCTTGGCACCGGCAATCCATTACCCTACTCTAGTTCTAGGAATTTGTCTGTCCTAGATTCCACATGTGGCTGAGGTAGAGCTTCTGCCCTTCAGTGTCCAGCTTATTTCCCTCGACATAACGTCCTGAAGATTGACGCATACTGTTGCAAGGGACATCATTTCTTTCTAAGGGTTGATCAAGTTCCATCGTATGTACCCCCCATCTGCCAAGGGCACATAGGCTGAGTCCGTGGTACAGTGAACAATGGCAGGTGAATGTCAGTTGCTCAAATTGATTCTATCTCCTTACATCAACAAAATCATTGGATGCCTCTATTATCTGGCAGCCCGTTTTTAATTTTTGAGGGATCTCCACACTGTTTCCATAATCATAAAGTCATTTACATTTTACTCTTTTGAACACATTGTCACCAATGCTTGCTAAACCTTTTCATTCTGTTGACAATTATGAAGACAGCTGTGGGGTGATATAGCCTTGTGATTTTAGTTTGCAGTTTCCTAGGGACTGTTTATGTAGATCATGTTTCCATGTAGCTGCTGATCACTTATGTATGCCTTTGAAACTATCCATGTAGGCCCTCTGTCTATTTTCAAATCAGGATTCGTTTTCTGAACCTCGTTGGATTATGTGACTTCCTTACATATTTGCAATAACTGCTTCTATCATGTTTGGTATTTTTGCCAGTCTATACATTCATTGTCTTTTCTACAAATATTTCTGATATAACTTGAATTGTGCTGTCTTCCAGTATAAGCTTCTCTTTATTGATTTTTATGATATATGTAGATGAATGCATGGATTGATAGATGAAAGAGATAAATGATAGAGATAAAAAATAAGAGATGAAAATTGGTCTCATAGAGTAATTCTATTTTAGTCTCGGTATTTAGGGTATTTTAGGACCACAAACTCTCTGCTGTGAACTATCTACCACCTGTAATGTGAATCCAGCTCTCCTGAGTCTCACAGAATCAGGCTTGAGGTAGAAATAGAGGACAGGTGAGCCTTGCCTTATGGAGGCCCCTCTGCCGTTCCTCATTGCACAAGGCTCAGATGTCAAAGATGGAGGCAATCAAACTAGGAACAAACCCACTGAAGAGAGAAACTCACCCTGGAAATACCAAATACCAGGTCACTCACCCTGTCACCCACCAACACACCCTAAATATCTAGATCTATAAGAATGCTCTGATTTCAAACCAGTAGGAGATAGCCACAGTCAGAAAGTCTACTGATGTGAATGTATTTTTTAAAAATATGTAAACAAGGGCTAGGGGAGGACAGAGTGGATGAAAAAGTTTCTGTGTAAGACTGAGGAACAGAGTTCGGGTCCCTAGAAGTCACATAAAAAAAAAAGCTTGGCAAAAGGCGAAAGAGTTATACGATCTGAAAAGAAAACAGAGTGGAGAAAAATATATAGCTCAATAAAAACAATTTTAAAAAAGCTGAGCAAACATGGCAGATCATCTGTAACCCCAGCATACAGGGTAGGAAAATCTAGCAGCAAGACAGCTAGCCCAGCTAACAGGTATGATGAGCTCCAAGTCCAACAAAAGTTCCTATCTCAGTACGGGAAAACACCTCCAACCCATGCCGCACATGTGCATCTGAACCTGCACATGCATGAATAGGCTCACACATGTGAACAGGATTATCACATGCACACATATGTGCACAAAATGGGCTCAGTGTCAAGAAGTACTTAGGAGATGAGAGCAGGGGGAGCCTAACAGGTCAGTGGTAACCTTGGCCCTTGACAGTCTCTCCACAGACGGGAGGTCCAGGAAAATGACCAATGGAGGCTGGACCCTTCCAGACTCTAACACTAGGGCCTTAGGCATGGTTGGCCTGCTGTGCTGGGTTGGTGCCAAGTGGCTGCTCTGATGGCTTCCCACTGTAGGCTCACGCTCATATCTCTCCCTCCAAAACCCTTTCAAGAAGCCCTTGTTAGTCCCACAGTCTTGTTACACAGTGCACTTCTGCCCCATTGACAGTGATCGATATTACCATTTCCACTCTCAGCCTGATACCTTGGAGAGAGAATCCTGCCTCCCACAGTGCACAGGGAAATGTCCCTACAGCTGGCTTTTAGAACCACATTTCTGATGTGCCTAGTTTTAGCAAGACGCTGAGTGGGGAAAGGAAGTCTCATAAGGACGTGTGATCCTTGAAAGAGTGGTGGACAAGGATGGTTATGTTCTCCATCTTTTCATTTGAAGAACAGTGTAGTGGAAGTGGAATATATTCTTATCCCTCCCTTGACATCTATACCAAGACCACAAGCCAGCATGTTTCCCAGGGCACACATCCACCTGTGAAATGATGTCAATTTGGGTCTGATTCTTGCATTGGACCATCAGGATGTTATAGTTCTTCATTTTTGGAGTGAAAAACGTTCAATTTTTCCTTAATTCGGACGTCTTAGTGATATCTTAATGATAGATACACTGAAAGCTGTTGGTGAATGTGTTGAACCAATGCCCAGATATAAAGACATAGTCAAGCTTTGATCAACTATAAGTGAGTAACTTGAGCTTTCATGTTACAGAGAGCGCATGTTACAGACACATAAGACACCTTTCAAATGTTGGCACACAATACAAGATCTAATATTTGGGGGAATGTGTTTCATGACACCTCTGAGGGATTAATCAGATTTTCTGCACATTCTTGGGCTCTTCATCCCTTGATCAATGCTAGCTCACTGGTAATGGAATGAAGTCAAGACTAAGTGAAAAGGCACATATTAGTAAATCTGGCATTCACCTTAATCCCAGCCAGGCATCATATATTTTTGAGATGAGCAAATTAAAGATTAATTTGTATGGAAATAAAATAGCAAGGAGACAGCCCAGCCTGTCCACAGAGCTCCTCATCCCTGTTGGTGCACCACAAGTACACATTAGGACACGCATGCTTCAGAATGCAGACCCGGGCTAGGCATCTTATTTTACATGTTTTCAATAATTCAGTGGGATTCTGATTTCCCTTGGGTTAGATTTCCTCAACAGCAAAACTCAACTTCATTTTTTTTTCTTTCTTTGCCAGGGATGCTGGAGAGGCTAAAGATTTTGGAAATCGCTGTCTATTAACAAACTGCCACTTCTATTGGTCCTGTGACCAATACCCTGGACACAGTGTTGTTCACACACAGTGTGGTGTGGGATGTCATCTCACACACAGTTGGCATGTCCATCATGCAGAAAATGCTGAAGAGGGACCAAACTCATTCAAGAGCGATTGGGTGATTGAATAGACAGCCGTCTTCATTTTCTATTAAATATGATAATACAGTACTCAAAATGAGTTTGAGAGGAAGGAGTTGGGAAGGAGGAAGTGCATTGACAGCAAGTACCAATCTCATCTAAGCCACACTGACTCTGGGTCTGGAAATGGAGGAAATAAATTTCCTTAATTGAGGCCACTATATCAATAATCCAAAAAGGAAGTACAACTGTTGAAAACAAAACATCAATCCTTTTATATTTACCTCCAAATCATTTTTCCGTTCATCTATCTGGTATAGAACATCTGGTGATAGGGGCTTGAAAGGTCATGAAGCCTTTTATTTATACCTAGTTACCAGTGCTATTTTTCTAAGTTATGATACAATACCCTTTGTAAAGAAGTACAGCCAGCTATTTCAGCTAATTGAGAGATAGAAAAGCATTTAATTTAGAACATAATTTCTACCAATCGGGACTCAGAGAGATGACTTAATGATTAAGATTGTTTGCTGCTCTTGCAGAGGACCCGGGTTCCGTTTCCAGAGTACATGTGTTAGCTGTTCTACTTCAGTGGTATGATTTTGGGTGTCACCTTGCTTCATTTAGTATGAATTGGTAATGCCAACACTTGGCATCAGCCATGCCCATTATCAGATATCTTGGCGCACCCTTCAAAGAATGGCTAATCCTTCCTTCGAGGTCAAATCTTCTTTGTGTCTCCTAGCGGTAAGTAGAAACCCTCTTTTCTCCATTGGCAACACTCCAGGCAGATCTCCCTGGACCCAAGAGCATCCCTCAATGCAGGGCCACACAATGGGAAGTTACTCGGAAAAGAGGCAGGGATGGTATGAGGGAACACTCAAAATGTACAGAATGGGGCTCTGTGGTGATAGGGGAAATGATGCCTTTGTATTCACATCCACACCTTCCTTGGTCATTCCTGCAGCCCGCCATTTAGAGAATAGCACCTCGAACATGATAAACACAAAATCTGCAGCTTTTATATCAGAAACTGAATAATGAGCATATTTGAGGAGCCAGAACTCAATGTCACAGATGCAGGTGGAACAGACGAACAAGGAGAGTGCAGTGGTAGCTGGAGGAAACACAAAGGTTGATACACAGCTCTTCTGACTCAGCCTGCTAAAGTCTTGGCTGTTTCACCCAGGCTATGTGAGTTGATCTTGCCACATAACCAGCATTTCCTAAAACAGACCTTCCTATTAGATGCTGTGACTTATAGGTAATGTCAGTATACCATCTCTGGGATGGGTCAACACATCACATCTTACACATATAAAATTTAGTTTATTTATATATCATATCACAAATATTGCCAGAGTGGTATTTTTAACTCTTAGGTTCATGTGGACATACAAAAGAAAGACCTTGACTAAATAGCCTAAACAATCATGAGCAGAAGGAATAACACGGGCATGTTAGTCTCTCTGATCTCCAATTTCACTAGATACTTAGCAGCCGGATACAATGGTACTAGTACAACTGGGATAGAATTGGGGATCCAGAAAGGAGCCCACAAAGCTGCACCATATGATTCTCAATAAAGATGCCCCAAACATAGGCTAAAGGGAATGTTCATCTTCAACAAATGGTGCTGAGGAAGGCAGGTTTCTGTGACTGAGGGTGGAAACTAAACCCTCACCACTCATGACAGCCACTATGAGAACTAGTATATATCACAACTCAACTATTCTGATACTAGGTAAATATTTGGAGGACTTCGAGTCAGAATGCAATCAAGACACGTGTGCAGCCATGTTTCTGTGGCACACTGTGCACAATGCCAAATTACAAATTCAACTGAGGAATCTACAGAAAATTGTGTCTGGATGCATAGTCAGTTGTGGATCAGCCATAAAGGAAGAGGAAATTGTGCTGTTTGCAAAAAGTGGATTGAGACTGAAGTCAGCCATCACTGTGCACAACAAAATAAGCGAAGCTTGGAAAGACGAATACTGTGTTTTCTCTAAAATGTGGAATCTGAAAAAAAAATCATGCTCTAGACTTTAGACATAAGTTTGATGCAGTGTGGGAGCCATTTGAGAAGAGGAAAGAGAGCAGTTAGCGGGTGCAGTGGAGAATAATGAGGATGGGAAAGATCAAAGCACACGATAGATATGTATGAAGATGCCATAATGAGACTCATTACTTTGAACAATGAATATACGCTAATAAAAATCCATGCTTATAAAAAATAGAAAGAGAGTAAGAAAGACTCACCGAGCAACTGAAAATATAATTAGCAAAGTAGAAAAACTGAACATACAACCTGCATTACAGATTCATAGAATAGCAAACAATGGAAATAAAGAATGACGGGAAAAATATAACTAATTTAAAATATGTCCATCAAGGGACTTTCCAAAAGTATGAATGAATAACAGAAAATTCCCAGAAATAGGAAACTGTAGAATGTATTGATTAAAAATGTAAAATGTCAGAGTGAGGTTCAAAAGTTAAAACGCCTTCACTGTCTGAATATTTATGAACACTAGGGTATTGCAGGTGAAGGATAGTTTAAATCGTTCACAAATTATGATATGCCTACCAGTGCCCTTATGAGAGACTGTGAACGCTGACCTTCCCCAGTGCCATCTGTAGGAGGAGCAAAGCAAAGCGATCTAGGGAACATTATTTTCAGCCTAGACTTTTAAAGTCATTTGAGGCCTAAAGCTACATGAACCAGTGTGTAAATATGTACTCACTTCTATGGGGGAATCACTGGAGCTATCATTCCACCCCTGTGCAACTGCAGATGCCCACAGGGCATAGTAGAACATGGGACCTCTCCTCTCCTATGAACCCCACATAGCCATGGGTGCATCTGTGCCCAAGCAGAAGCACAAAGACCGAGGAGGACAACCTGGCAACTGTAGCAAAAATCAGAGTGCCAGCAATAGCAAGGGTTATTCGATTTCTAAAAAGCTTTGTAAGTTTAGGCATGGAATTTTGGGAAATTCGTGTATGAGCAGTGCATCTACATCACTTCACTATTCCTACCCTCTCTACCTCATTCTGGTTTCTCTCCCTCTCTCTCCAAAATCCATGGCCTCATTTTCTTTAATTATTATTGTTATAAACACACAGACAGACACAGACAGAAAGACATACACACACACAATATACTAGGTCCATTCAGCATTACTCATGTGCACATATGTCCAGGACTGACCACTCGAGATTGAACAACATGTGTGTACACAGTATCCTATTATCAGAAGAACAGAGAAAAGTCTCAGTTAAATACAGACCCCACCAGATATTTGAAGTCCGAACCATCTTCTTGTAAATGCCAAGTTCTGAGTTGTTGACATTGGACCATGAAGGAAATGCGATGCTTTACCACCTGACTCCACAGGAAAAACGCAGTGCCCTTTGACGTGGGAGAAATATGGCCCGCGAGACTTTCAAATTCAGTACTAATGGGAAGCAAAGTGAGCATGAAAAAGGAAACATGATAGATGAAGGGACAACGAGTAAACCCATAGCTGGAAGGCTGTGAGCAACAGGAAAGAGTAGATCGTGGGCAGAAGGGCTTTGCAACCCTGTCTACCCTGTGAACAACGCTGCCTTGGTTTTGCAACGCAGTATTGGTGTTTAGAGACATGATGAGCTGTGAACATAATTTTAGCTAATTTGAGAATTAAAATTAATGATTAACAAGCATCTACATATATCAGGAGAGAAGGCAGAAGAGGAAAATCAGGGAAAGGCTCTATATACTTGATTTGGTGGTAAAGTGCCTAAATAAGATGAAGTACATGTGTGATTTAACTGTTGACGCAGTGTGGTGGTGGGGGGCAGAGGGGGAGAGGGAGAACACACACTACTGTACCAGTCATCCTGTCTAAAGAGCATCCTGTCAATTTGACCACATACATTTGAGGTGGGAGGGGAAGGAAAATGGTGACTGAGGAAATCATACTGCCATACTTAACCACCCTCCCAATACGCTTTCCCATAAATGGCTTTAGTGCTTAAACGGGCAGAGTTCATCTAGCCACCAAAAGCAGCGCCGCTGATGGGCTGTATTTACACTGTGTGAGCAGTGTGGCACTCTCTGTCAAAGATTTTCCTTGCTGTCCTTTTTTCTTTGCATAAGAATTGCCTGATGTTGCGGTCAGGCAGGGTTGGCACACACCTTTAATCCCAGCACTTGGGAGGGAGAAACAGATGGATCTCTGTGAGTTCCAGGCCAACCTGATCTACAGAGTGAATTCCAGGACAGGTTCCAAAGCTACACAGAGAAAGTCTAAAATCAAACAAACAAGCAAGCAAACAAAAAACAAGAATTGCCTGATATTGCTGCCCCAGGGAATAGTCAATCCTAACAGTAAACTTCAGTGTGCTTCACTGTAGCCGTGGAGTTATAGTTATTCATGGTACAGAGGTTAATTAGGAGATCAGCCAGGAAATATCAAAAGGTCCAGCATGATTTACATATGAGCAAGAAAATCATCTTTTCCTACAGATAATGACAGTAGTTTTTAGAGATATCATTTTTTCTCAAATACTGCAAAAGAGCACTTCCTTAGAGACATAATGTTGCAGAGATGTAGCTAACAGCATTTTTTGGCACACAACTCTAATTCAAAAGGATTAAATAAGTATCCTCAACGTAAGCCAACCAAATCACAAAGCCAGTTCCTGCTTCAGCACTCCAGCACGCATAATTACACAGTCCTAAGCTCTGACTGCTCATCAATTAACACAGCTGTGAGATCTGGCGCTAACTGTACGATGTATTAATCAGCACATCTCATGTAGGAAAACAGACTTTGCTGCGGCTTCCAGGCGAACAGCACACCCATCATCGCCCTTCAACTTAAAAACATGCAAATGTTTTTAATTCTTCCTGAGACTGTTCTTTGCATTGATGCCATTTGAGCAGCTGAAACCAAGTGGGTTCTCAAGCCTCAATAGCGGGAAGGTGCAGGAGACAGCATGTGAAGAAAATCTTTCAAAGGTAGGAAGAGAGGTGCAAAGGGAAGAAGCTTCGCCCGGAAATCTGCAGCTGCTGGAATGTGGCAAAGACATGCACAAACGTAGGGCCACCAGGGACAGGACTTCAGGAAGGAGATTGCAGGACATCCCCTGCTTTCAGGGGCTCTGGTGAGCAGGACTCCTCCAGATCTCCAAGGCTATTCCCTTTCCAAGTCTTTGTAAAACAGGACTTTGGGACTCCCCCAGAAGGAATATACCATGCAAAAGCAACTGCAAACCTGTGGCCTGAAGCTGTGAAGTTGAATGTGAGCCAGTTTTGGAAAGAGCTATCAATTAACTGTAGAGTAAAACCTGCAGCGTATTTACCAAAGTCACATAGACGATGCCCCCAAACGAAGAATGCAGTGAAATACATGGAGATATGCATGGGGGTCGCTTAAATACTCAGTTCTAAGGAACTCTCAGGTGCCAACACCTTTACATAGGTAGTATGTTTGATAGAGAAAATGAAATTGAAAAATCCAAGGGAGTTGTACAGACTTGTCTCCCTTGCTCAAATTCGGGATCGTCTACTAAGGAAGCCAGAGAGTTTCCACATTAAAAAGGATACAAAAAGAGAGGGTGAGCCACCATTTCTTCTCCATCAAAACTTGAAACCAATCCTTATTTGCCGGTGCAATGAACTTGGTCAATGTTTGGGCAAAATGTTTTCCTTTTCCTAGCTACACACCACCATCATCCTACCTCAAGCTCTCTCTCAAAGTTAAAAGGTATGACATATTTCTTCACAAAATAAATGGTGATGTGGATGTCTAGCAGATTCGCCAACATCTTGGGTTCCAGAGAGATCCGAGGTCATGCCCATATTCGCATCTTTATTTCTCTCATCTGCTCCAATTGCTAGGCTTTTTATGTTATCCAGCACAGGCATGTATTGACAATGCTTAACACATGATTCACTCAATCAAGACCGCTTGATGCAAAATGATTCTATGGTACTGTCACACCCGTGTTGCCATCCTGTGGGCTCAGAGGAGAGACTTGGAATCAGGTGCACTCAGAATTTGTGAGGGTTGGAAATCCTCACTATAGACAGGAAGGACAGTCAAGGGGACCACAGTGCATCCCACCTGGAGCCAGATTCCAGGGTACCCATCAGCAAGCCCTGACACAGTGTGACATGGTACAGGCTGTACATCATGATAAAATAAAAATAAATACATCCTTAAAAACATAATCCACTAAAAGTCATGAATGATTTTACTTTGGACTTCATAAATGCTTCTAAAGGTTCCCTTTGGAAGGACAAACTTTATCTCATTTTTGATAAGATAAAAACAAATTAAGGATTTGCAATAGACTTTTAAACTGAAAAGTGACTTCAATATGAAGTTACATGCTGATGTTAAATTAAAAGAGGTTTGAGTGATTCATAATGTAGAACCCAGTACTGTAAATAAGAACCTATAGATTTGAGTGCTGCTTAGCATGTCCGTGCAGGCCACTCACTCTTAGCCTTTTAGGTTATTAAAGGAAATGAGTCATGGTTGGATTATTGTGACAATCCAATGAATTAGATGGCACAAGGAAATATTTCATAGAGAACCTAGCAACACATGGGCCTCAGTACACCAAAGCTGGCATATAGCATGAAGTAGGCATTTGGGAGGGATGCTTATGTTAGAGCCTCGTAAGTAGCTCTTATGGCTGAGAGTCCAAACCAACTCCATGCAGCTTTCATGGGAACAAGCTGGTTTTAGAATCACAAGAACTCAGGGCTGAAAAAAAATCACTGAAGAGAAAATCCAGTTGGGGACATAAAGGCATATAAAGACATAGGGAAGCCCGTGAAATATAGCACAATAGCACACAGTCTAAACAACCAGCATCATATGATAAATTCCTTTAATTGATTTATTTACAGCGTCTGTGATGGAACCGGCTTGCAGAGAGTCCTGGGACATTGTTGGTCCTTATGGAAACACACAAGAGAATGAGAAGGAAAGAAGACCTAACCATGCTGTCTGGAATATCCCAGGCTGTTCAACACAGAGCAGCAACATAAGAATTTGGTTCAGGACACTGATCCCTGACCTAGACTGTTCTCTCTGTGACTTTTCAGAAAGATCAGAACCCAACAGCATCTGGAGGCTTTCGTTCATCATCCACACCCACTAAAGTTGAGTTCTTCTCAGCCAAGAAGTTGTATAGACAATTCCAAGAAACTGGGGTTTTTGACAAACAATGGCCTAAGTGAGCAATCTCCATATGAGCTCACCTCTGATTCTCAAACTAGCAAATCACTAGTTTGCTGTATGACCCCAAATATGCTTGATGTTCTGATTTTCAACTTCCATACCTGTAAAGCTGGGTGGAACAGCAATGCTGGCTTCCCCAGCAGCAATTTATAATGTATGCCTCAGTATCTCCAGCTCTGGCGTGTGATTTCAGACAGTTTGCATCACAGAAAGAGCTCAGAAATCAATACTGTTTTGAGTTCCTGCAGACAACTGTGACCTTCCCCAGCAAGCCTGCTCACTGGGCTCGGGTAAGTCATACATGGAAGAGAGGACTTAGAGCAGCAAAGAGCCTTGATCAGAGCCACCATTGTTTGCCCTGTTGAGTTAGCACTTGTTCCCCTCTGGTGTCCTCCCGGACAGCCTTCAAGCTTTAGCCTGGCAACCACACAGCTCCCATTAATTAGGGAGAGAGGGGTTTTAGAGTCCGGGAAAAGGAGAATGACAGAGATGGAAACAATATTGGATAGTTTAGCTTTTCTTACCTGCTTGTGTGGACACACCATCTGTGTAGTTTCAAACCTGCTTGCTCACTGAGACACGGAGGCCATGTCCTCTGTGTGCAGAGGAACCAGCCAGGCCAAGGTCTTCACTACAGCATATGAGAGAAACACAGTCTCTATAACTTTCATAAAGAAGGTTCTCCAAGCTTCAGGTAGCTTAAGATCACTCACACTAGCAGGGTGCCTTTAATCCTAGCACTCAGGGAGGCAGAGGTAGGCAGATCTCTGTGTGTTCGAGGCCAGCCTGGTCTACAGAGTGAGTTTCAGGCCAGCCAGAAATACACAGAGAAACCCTGTCTTGAGAAAGCAAAAGAAAGAAAAGAGACCATACACACACACACACACACACACACACACACACACAC
>LOEQ01005093.1:288473-299942 GCA_001685075.1 Bramus lutescens
TCTTACATATTAATTTAACCCATCTCCATTAATCTGTGCATCACCATGAGGTTGAGGCCTACCAGCAAAGTTTCAGCATGTCTGTCTCAGGTAGAGGCTCCATGACTTCTTTCTAACCCTGCCTTCTTCCTCCCAGCATTCAGTTTAGTTTTCCTCGCCCACCTAAGTTCTGCCCTATCAACAGGCCAAAGCAGTTTCTTTACTCACCAACGGTATCCACAGCATACAGAGGGAAATCCCACAGCAGGAACCAGTCTTAAAGAATGTGTAATTCCACCTCTGCTTTTTCTAAATGAAGAGATAGAAGCCAAGAGGAAGAAAGTAATGAATATGGAATTACAAAGCAAGCTACACATTGGTTCAACAGGATGCTATCCATCCTTCCTCATCAAAATGGGTTCTATAGAAAAATCTCCAGTCAAGACATTATTTGAAAAAACAAAATTCAGACTCTCTGTTTATTGCTGCAGCCATGATGGCTGACAAAGGGATTATTACCCACCAACTAGCTGATAAGATCTATAAATGCGATGATTTAATGTGGCCAAAGTCTGCACTACTTGGGATATTGTGACAAAGAAAGGCAGAGAGCTTTGGGTATACAGCCTTGCCTGATCTCAAGATGCTATTCCACAGGAAAGAGTAAATTTGACCAGGGGGAATGTTGGCACTATTGTTCTCTGTATGAGCATAGGCAAAGAGTTGAGTTATAGGTCGGAGGCCATGCAAAGAAGGAGAAGAGGCAAGAAGAAGAGAAAGCATCCCTACTGCTTAGCATACCCCCCCAGTGCTTTAGAAGGGGGACAGGAAGTACCCCTAGGTTTCTTGTTGCCAAGGAACCAACCTAAAAAGGATAATGATCAAGATCCTAGAGATATTTCCCCACGGGCAGAGCTCTTGACTACAGTGTTGAAACTGAATTTTGATTAACAACAACAACAACAACAACAAAAACACTGAACACGGTTGCAGGTGGAAAAATAGAGGGCTAGTGCCCAAGAGTTAATGCTCAGAGTTCTGTCTCAACTCCTTGGACTTAGATGTACTTGACACAAACCTTGTTGTTCGGGCTTGCCTTCGTCCAGCACATCCTTATGCTGAGCTGATTACTGTTTTATGGGGTTTTTGTTGTTGTTTTTCATTTTCTCCCTGTGGGGTATCTGAAGAGAGCCTGTTTCCCTGTAACTTCACAGTCACTGGTGCAAGGAGGTTAGACTACAGAATCCATTTTATTTAACCCACAAAAATTCATGCGGAGTTGTGATGTTTTTAACGCACAGTGAGACATCGCCTGGGCTGTCTCTGCACTTGAGGAATAGTCTCTGTGTTAACTCCATAAATCCATGCCATTCAGACAGCTCTCCTTGTGGCTCCTTCTGTATGGAAACACATTCATCCCTAAGACAGACTTCAGGACTTTTACCTCTTTAAATGTTTTCTTTCTGATACTAGAGGTATGGGTCTACCCTTTCCTCTCTCTTAAGCACCTTGTCTCTTGTCTCTCTTTAAATGTCTCACTGATGAGAGCAAAGGACCCTTCAACTTTTCCTGTATCACATTCACTAGGGGGAATCAGACATTGTGACATTCCAGGTAGAAGTGTCATATTTAGGCAGACATTCTTAGCTCACACCTGCACTAGGGAAGATGAATGGCCTTGCCTCATTTGGACAGTCCTCTATCCCAAGTGAAAACACGTGAAAATGGATGAGGTAATTAACCCAGCGCTTATGTGGTCTTGGAGGTCATTGGAAGAACAGAGGAATACAGTGCTGAAAGCATACGCTCAAGTTCAAGCCTGTACACAAAGACGCTTCACCTCAAACGTCATAGTAAACAAAGGCAAAGGGAGAGGAGCACGTGGGAGAAGGGCAGATTATCACCCACAGCTATGCTGCATCTTTGATGTGCCATCCCTACTCTCACTTTTGTGCTCCTAAAGGTGGCCCCTGTAGTACGCTAAAGAAATCCCCTTCACGTTCACCTAGAACTCGTACTGTGTAGCTGCTGAGTGCAGGACATTCAAAAAAAAAAAAAACCCCGGGGAACAAGCACACACACTCTCTGCCTGTACATGTCGAAAGACAGTGAGATTGAATGTCATTTGGGGTGGTTGTGAGTTGTGTGTGGGAACACAATGGAAAGAGCAATCACAAAAGAGTAGAGTGATCCCAGGGTGCATGTGCATAGTTCAAAAATTATCTCATCCCAGGAAGAACTGTCCATTTGGTAAAATAGCTTTGTCCTCCTGACACCACGCTCTCCATGTACTATGCTTAGCAGAACTGTGACAAGCTGTAGCCATAGTGAAGCAGCCAGTCAACCACCTACCAGCTGACGAAAACTGACTGATCTGCCTCCAAACAAGCTCTGTCACCAAGAGTTTTAAAGGGTCTAAAGGACAACAGAGAGATTCAGGATTCTCATTACTTTGTCTGTTAGATTTGTTTCTTAACTAGAAGTTAAAATTATTCGTAATCATAGGAGGGAGCATTCCATATAGCTTTGTAAGATTTCCCAGAGCACTGAGGTACTAAGAGTCTCTTAACACACTAAACGACCACCCTAGTAGTTATGCAGATAATATGGGAATAATGGGATTATATAGATAAAATCACACCCATCAATCAATTGGCTTTGAGTTAAACAAAAGTTAAACATTATCAAAGATTGTCAATTTGCAACATTTTATAGAAATATGTGTGACTCATTATAGAGAAAACCGTAAGTATGGTGAGCACATCACATATGGACAAGGACGTAACAATGTGATTGTTGAATACTATATAATAACCCAGAGCACAGGAACAATACCTGATCCTGCCTCTGCTGGGCTTGGCATTGGATCTAGGGCATTCTTTTCTCCAATTGTGTTTCTGCATTTGTGGAGTAACGGTGGCCAACCAGCTACCATGCCGTGTGTTTCTTTCCTCCTTGACCTTGTGGCTCACTAGACACCTCACACACCTCTAGAGTGTCCAGTCTTTCCTTCACAGGGGCCCCACAGCTCATGGCCATTTCTATTGCCTCCTGGGGTGACTCCTCTCTGCCATTAGTCATGCCCCCGATTGTCTCCAGGCGAGAGCTAGGAGGTATTTATATGTTGTGGTTCTGACAAGTAAGATAATTCTAGGGAGCTGAGGTAGAAAACCTCACTCCCATATTGTAAACCTTATTCCTTGAGCTGTGACTTTCAACATTGCTCATGACCACACGGACTCAAGCAGGAAAACTATGATCAAACTGCTTGTGGCTTGAGTATCAGGAAATTATAAATAGATATTTTTAAAATAAGCAAATAGGTAGACAATTTTCTGGCTCAATTTCAATTTTCTCTGTGAAGATAATTGTCTTCACTTCCCACAAACCCCCAAACCACAAGACCCTGTAATACTAACTCCAATTTGGGATTAGGAATTCTAGCATGTTTGCTAGCAGTGAGTGACTAAGAGCTGCTGAGAGGCACAGGTTAAATCTGTGCATGGAGAAATGACTTTGGCACACTCATAATTGAGGGAGTGGCAGCCAACAGGGCACTCAAGCTGTGAGAATGGACCTATATGATGTCTGCAAAACCAGGCTCTGTATTACATTAACATTCTAATGATAGCCTAGGATTTTTAAAGAAATAACATAACTAAGTTTTCTGGAATGTTTTCTGATGAGATGAAAGGAAAGAATTTTTCAAAAATGTCCAAAATCGATATCACTTAAAATTAGCACCTGCATTAGTGGCTCAACATGTCCAGGGAGACTTAAGTCAGACATAGGTTTCCATGGCATTATGGTCCAATGGAAGGATAACCAAATTCAGATTAGAAGTCTGTGGTTTAGCGTCTCCCTATTATGGATGGGTTTTCTGGATCTTCTCCATGCCCACCTGCTTCCTATGGCTCCTTCTGTATGGAAATATATTCATCCCCTAAGACAGGCTTCAGGACTTTAAATGTCTAAACTTTAGAAGCGTACCTTGGCCAGTGTCCAACTTTATTTCTGCAGCTGCCTTCTTCTCTCTGCCTTCATAGAACTTAAGACTGCAAACTGGTTCCGGAAAAGGCTTTGGCTGGTTTGATCTTCTCTTTGAGCTATTAGAACCTTCTCCAGATAAGCAGTGGGATTCTCTCTCTCTCACTCAAGCAACACTTCATAGTTCCTTCAAGCATTTTTCCATGGGCTCACATCCTGGTGTCACAAAAGCCCATTTTTACCTGCCTTGCTTCTCTATCTGCTTTGCCTTTGACATGCCTTCTTCACTGTGCTCCATCACTGTCAGCCATTGGTACCAACTGAGAGGTCTGTGCCTCTTTCTTTGCCTTGGACACGTAGGAGCCATGATTGCTATTGATTTGCATGTTGTCAATATTGTGGTATCTCAGAGAACAGAGTGGCTAGAGGAGAGGAAGAGGAATGAGGGAACTATTAGTCATCAAAGCAGAACATACAACATTGACCGATTAAGTCTGCCATCTTACATGGGAAGGGTTCACAGTGCCACAAAATGATTACAATAATACTATCAAGAATTATTGATTAAATGTCAATGTAAAAGACACAATAATAAGTAGATTGGAAATATTGTGAGAATTAATGGATGTGGCAGAGATGAGAAGTGAAGTGCACCCTGTTAAAATGACACCACTAGATTTTGTGGAGTTAAGGTTACGCAAGCCTTCAACTTGTAAAAAGTGCAGGATCTATGAAGCACAAAGACAGAATTGTGCTCAAAAATAAAATGATGCCTACCATATAGCTGCTTCTTAAATGGAAGCCTCTAAACCACCTTCATGAGGTTTGCTCAGGTGCTTAGAACCCAATACTTGCATCTCAACCTGTGTCTGGTGATATCTGTCTTGTTGAGCACTAGGGCCTATTATTTTTTAAAGAATTTGTTAGGCTCTCTTTATGCAGGTGTGCTGTGGGATAATGCTTTTGTACACTGTAAAGATTTGGTACTTGCATTAGTTGAATAAACTAATGATTGGCCAGCAGCCAGGCAGAAAATATAGGTCGGATGACCAGACTAAGAAAATTCTGGGAAGAGGAATGGCAGAGAGATGTAGTCAGACCTAGGTGCAGAGGAAGCAAGATGAGAATGCCTCACTGAGAAAAGGTACCAAGCCATGTGGCTGAACATAGATAAGAATTATGGATTAATTTAAGTTGTAAGAGCCAGTTAACAATAAGCCTGAGCTAAGAAGCCAAGCAGTTTATGATTAATATAAGCCTCTGTGTGTTTCTTTGAGACTGAATGACTGGGGAACAACAGAAACTTCTATCTACACTGGTGCATGTTAAGACTTATGCTACTGCTCCATCTCACAGCTATACTCCATCTCTCTCCATCTCTATCTCTCTATATCCCTCCTCTCTACTCTCTCTTCCCCCTCTCCCTCTCATACGGCCCTGCTTCTTAACATGTAACATGTAACCTATGGGTATCAACAAATGGAACACGTTTACAGCTTTTGCTGTGGAACCACGCTTTGGGCATGAGCCATTTCCCTAGAACTTGGTGGATCTCATCCTCTTAGGACTCCATGCATCATCAGGAGTGCACAGATGTGGAGTTGTCTCATGAGATACATGGTTAATAAGCAAAGGACGAAACATTTGGTAGGTGTAGGTAGAGAGTGTGGGTGGAGTCAAGATGTAAAACATCATCATCAGATCTGAAGAAGACATATCCCAGAGTTTCTAAAGTTCAGCATCTAGGGTCATCAGAACCTAATTACAGGCCACACACACCAACATTCTCAATAGTTAGGCCTCCCATGACTGGCTAACCTTCACATTGCCAAGTAAAGGGGTTCACAGGAGTGCAAAGCTGAGGCCAAGCCAAAAACAGTAAGTACACAGGCTTGAGTGAGCCAAGTGATGGTGCAGAACTTACCAAGAGAGCATGCAAGCCACCTGCCAGCGACTTCCCTGACACCATCTTCCGATGCCAAAGAGGCCCAACCTCTCCCCCGTTTCAATGACCTCTTGCGACTCCATAAGAAGCTTCAAAGATCACAGGTTCCAGGTTAACCTCTCAAAAGTGTTCAACCTTCATGCTTGTCTGGGCTGCAGTGTCAGCTTTGAAGTTCAGGTTCAAAAAGCATGCTACCACCTCATATTATTTTAAGTAAGTTTTACGTTCTGTGTTGAGATTCATTCATACTCCTACCCACTGTGAGCTGCATACAGCCATCAAGAGTCTTGTTGAACACACCTGTGAGTCACAAGCCAAAGTTTACTATTTGAAAAAGTCAACATAATAGATAGAAATAGGTTAGAATGTGAAATGATATTCAATAATATATTCAGGAAAAAGTGGGTATATAAAATGACCTTCCACTTTATCTAAACTTTTTACTGGAGAATTATGAGTTTAGAGCCTCCATCGCCTATCACAACAGCTCATATAGTTGACAATTTCACTTTCTTCTAGTTCATTTCATCCTAGGTAATTTGAAAGCAATCTCACTCGATACCCTAAATTGTTTGTGTAAATGGCTTCATTGATTTTAAGTGAAAGATAAATTGCATCTTGAAACTGTCTTAGTCCTGAACACACATCAACTTGAGACATATTTAAATTTCTTTTGATAATTGCTTCTCTTGGAGTTGAGTGTTTAAGTACAAACTGTTATGTGCATCTTTTGAGTTAGTTCGTTGCTGTCAGTCAGTGATGTTCTGCTTGCCTTAAGGAGTACACTTTAGAGAACTGTGGGTTTCTCATCATGTATCTAAAAACTCTTGGCCAACTCAAGGTCATGCATAATTTATTCTGTAGTCCCATTGACTTTTTACAGGTTTACCTTGTACACATAGTTGTTTGGTTACATTTAATTGACTTTCATATAAGATCTGAATTACAACTTGACTTTTCTAGCTGGTTAGCTTGTGTATTTCTTTATGGGCATGTGCATAACTAAACTATAATTATCATTTAAAAGGTGAACCTGGTACATTGAATTACTTTATACCTTCCTCAAAATCCAATTAGCTATATTTATATAGACCTGCTTTTTATATGGCCTACCAGTAAAAAAATATTTTTTTTACTCTCTGTGGCTATACCTATCATTAATTCATTAGTACTACATATTCTTTAATGTGTTAATCATATTTTATTGAAGTCTATGCATGTGTTTAATAGCTGAAGTCTGCCTCCTACTTAACATTATTGGTGCCAACCACATTCAAGTAGCTCTGGTTTGCCTGCTTTTTTGTCCATGCCACTCTTTCCATCTCTTTGGGTGACATTGGTGGTTCCTTCCCTGAACATTAGAGATGAGGAGTTGGGAGTTCTGTGAAAAAAAAATAGTTCTTTGTTCCAATTCTTCGCTTGCCTGGACTCACACACAGACTTTGTCTGCTCTGAGCTCCTATTCACCCATCTGCCGCTCAGTGGAATCCATCCTATGATCCTGACATTGCTTTTCACCCAGGAACCTGAGCAGAAGCTAGACTCTCAGAGATTTCATCACAGTTTCTGATTTGGACACCCCCAAACTCTTGTTTCTGTCAGCTGTACCATGTGTAGAGAAACTCATGGAACCAGAACCCTGTCTCCAAGTGACTGCCTCTCCGGATTCCTTTCAGCCGTGTTCATGGGTTGTTTTTCCGTGATTCTTGACCTGCTGAGATTCTTCCACAGAACGCTCAGGTTTCCTGATGTCTTCCTACCCTAGGCTTGTGATCCTGTTTTCTGCAGGTAAAGTGGTGGGATGGAACCCCCCTACACACAAATCTTCCCACTCCTGCTGTATCTGGGTCCCAGAAGGTGAGAGGACTGGTCAGCAACCTAGGCCAAGGAAGCCAGTCACCCACCTCACCTTCTGCTTAATGTTCTCAACACTATTGCTCCCTTCCTTCTTCCCTGGAAGGTTCCATCTGACTCTTGTGAGCTTGTATTTTTGCAGGCGGCCTGGAACACCAGCTCATGCATTCATCATTATAGATGGCCAGAGATTTCCCTAGATCTGAATTTCTACCACAGATTTGGGTATGAATGAACTGTGTGCCTGTGTTTGAACGACTGAGTGTTGGTAGCTGCTCTCTCCCCTGGGCTGAGTTTCCTAAGTGAGTCCTCTACTAATGTTTGAGTCCATTTGGAAAGTTGTGAGCAACACTGTTCTAGATTTTCCTAAACGTTTTCTCTTTACTCCCCGGGACCCAACACTAGACTCCTTCACCCTGACTTGCTACTTCCAGCCTTAGTTTCTTTCGCTTTGTTTCTCTTCCCTTCTGTTAGAATAAATTCTGGTGATCTCTCTTTGAATAACTAATGCTTTCCCCTGTGGATCTAGGATGGTATTAAGTACATCATGTTTCCCCTTTCTTTTAACATCTGGGCTAGTTAGCGGTTGCTAATTTGTTAGCTTTTTCTCTTGATAATAGACTTTCTTTCTCTTATCTACTTTTCTTAATCTTAACTATTACCTTTATTCTTCATATTTCTCATAGAAATTCCTACAAGCATTCTTGATTTATGTAATCTTTCTCTTTCAGGCATTTACATAAGCCCCATGATATGTGACTCACTTTCTAAAGCCCTGGGAGTTTCCACTGCAAGGAATTAGGAGTCCTCATTGTAAGTGCGCTGGGTATTTTTATGTGTCTCGGGACAAACTGCAAAGGACTTTGGGAAATTAATGATATTCATTTTTGTGCATCAAAATTCATTTTTGCAGTGCTGGGTGTAGTGATTAGAGTGGCAGGGCTGGCCTGCTTTTCATCCCGCCCGGCTCCCACATGGCTAGTTTATACCCCAAAATAACAACACACAAATTGTATTCATTTAAGCACTGCCTGGCCCATTATATCTAGCCTNNNNATCAAAGGCCAAGGCAGTCTCTTTATTTGACCAATGAAAGTAACACATAGAAGACCCACCTACATCAGCTGGGAATGGCCTACTTTTAAAATAATAGTATTTCAAACCCCAGTCTGACAAATTAAAACAGCAAGAGCTTCCAGAATAAAACAAAGCTGGATATTTAAATCTGTGGTTCTGAGGTCCAGTAAAGGTTTTTCTAGTACGGTGTCTGGTCATGGTACTTCTTCCTTGACCCTTATTCTTGTTAGACATCAGATGTGTCCCCAGACCCATTTCATTTGTATTGAGTAAACTTGTTATGTCATGTAAAAGAATGTCTAATACTCCCAATCCATCTGGCTCACTGGCTTACTACTTTTCTTGTGTTAATAAGAGTAACAAAAGTTGTTGTTTTGTTCGAGGATCAAAAAAATCCAAAGTCCCCAAACCGCAGGGTCAGATTTCTCTTTCATTTCTGGGTGTCCTGTGGGAATGAGAGCCCAGTGCAGGAGCACACAAAGAGCCTAGTGTTTGCCCTGACTCATGGCAGGCCTGTCCTTTAAACTCCCAACCCTCTCCTTAGATTTTACAACACTGTAATTCTGGAGACAGAATAAACCAAAGAGGTGCAGAGAATGAAGTGACCTGAGTTCATTCTCAAACCCCTCCCCATAATTAAATAGCTGTAAGTAATTTAGACCATTTCCTCTGCCCTGTTTTCCTCCTGTGTGTACAAAGCCAGGTCACCTGCCTGCGGATGCCATGAACTTCAGACCACACTGTCTTGCTCATCAGTCTATTCTTGAAACAGCTCTTCAGTCCAAACTAAAGCAACTCATGCTTAGTGTCTCAGGCTTGGATGTAATATCCCTGATTTTTTTCTATGTTCATGAAATAGTTCACCATTCTTAAAGTTTCTATGAGTTGTAGTTAGTAGAGAGATAGCGATCAGTATAAAGAATTCATACAAATCCTTAGTGCATCTGGATAGAGGCTGGGGAGGGGACTCAGGGGTGAGGACCAGAGTTCAGATCCTCAGAACCCATATATGCTGTGTAAGCATGGCCACCTACCTATAGCCCCAACCTTCAGTAGGTGTTGGCAGGGGCTTTCTGAAGCAAGTTGCCTAGCTAGACCAGAAAGAACATTTGCAAAGCTCTCAGTTCTTGTGAGCACTTAACACATCTGCCTCTATGTGTAAATGAACAGCAGTGAAAACAGACATTTGAAGTCAAACTCTGGTCTCTACATGCATGAACACACATCAGCACATAAGCACACCCTCACACACATATACACACACAAATTATTTTAACCTATTCTTCTAAAACATTCTCTGCTCAGACCCTGTGGTGTTTGGTTAGTGAAACACCATGGCAAGAGGAGGCTTACTGGTTTCCTAACTGATTGGAAATTAGAAAGGCACACAGAGCACACTTTATCCATTTTCTAATTTCAAAGTCAGGTATAAAAAAAAACATTATTTAATGAAAGTCCTAAGATTGCACTCTCTCAAACAAAGGAGCAACTTTTGAAGCCACTAGCTCAGTCTCATTTGTATAATGTCCCCTGAGGAGCAATGAAGCCAAATTTGTTCCTAGAAAGTGGAGCAGGGCCAAGTTTTACAAGATCCTGAGAGCATTCTGTATGAAAATCTTCTATGGAGGAGGTCCATAGACATGGATGAAAACCTCAACAAACCGAGTTCCATTGGAGCCTCCCCATCTCCTTATCTCAAAAGAACAGAAGGGAACCTTGTGAAATTACATGTCTTTCCCTGAACTGGGAGCTGCACTTACACAAATGAAGGAATTTGTCTACGTGTTTTTTTTTTCCTCTCAGGTTAGTAGGGCTCTTTCCTCAGCACTGCGTTCATGCCAATCAAAGCTCCTGAAGCACAAATTCAGAGCAAACAGGGCTTGCAGCCCTGTGTTTTGTGATTTAAACGCTCAGTGCCATGCCAGCTCTGAAGAAGAGAGAAAAGAAAAAGCGTAGATTTGAACGTATTCTAAGCTGGCACTTGTAGGAAGAAATCTTCATGTGAGAAGCATGTAGGGAGTGTTAAGTAAATACACAAGAATTATTGGAATGCTGGCTGGCTCAGGTTCCTTAGGTTCTCTAATTTTCTTATCTATGAATTGGCCATGAAAGTTTTTCTTTCTTGGAGAGCTGATTGAACTCATTTCTTCCTCTTGGCACTTTCTTTAGAGAAAGCAATGCCTGCATCAACCCAATAAACTCTAAGAAAGCTGAAACAGACCACAGCCACTATGGTTTCCAGCTAAGCTGACGATGAACCAGCATCCTCAGGTAGCACCACACCGCGCCATCAACAGAGGCCACCTCTGTCTTAAAGTCTGAATTTTGTATATGTCAGCTTTCTCGCTTAGCTCAGGCTCCTGGCATTGCAACAGTCTCTCAGCAGGTTAAACTAAACTGCATAACTAAGAGCTTAACAATAACACGGGAGTCAACTGGGAAGCTGGGTCTGCAGGACGTTTGCTTAAACACGTCATTCATTTTCAAAGTCTCACTGGCCTCCTTCAGGCCAAACTGAGGCATGTCAAGCTTTTATGAGGAAAGACGGGTCCAATAAGGTACAGAATAAGACAGAATAACATAAATGACTGAATGAGTTCACAGACGATAAGGGGATTGTATAGAAA
>LOEQ01005094.1:5845-20066 GCA_001685075.1 Bramus lutescens
ACATGGGAAGTAGAAAAAGACAAGATCTCCTGAGTAAATTGGGAGTGTAGGGATCATGGGAGAGGGTTGAAGGGGAGGAGGGAGAAAGGAGGGAGGGGAGCAGAGAAAAATATATACCTCAATAAAAGTAATAAAGAGAAAGGGAAAAATGAATAATACATAAAGCAAACAAAAAATAATGTAATAAACAACATAGCATACTATACAAAAATACAGCATATACTAAAAATAATAAAACAAAATTTTTAATAATTTAGTATCTACCAAAATACACTAGTTAAATTGAGAAATGAAGACATTTCTAACTAAACACAAATTAGGAGAAACCCTTTTTTATACAAAAAGTGCTAAGGAAACTTCTTATATATAAAATAGAAATGCCAGAGAATAAAATTAATCCATACAAGGAAATTTAAAAGGTAATATCTGTAAATCTGAAATGAAACAAGTATATTTTGCATGTGGTTTATAGAATTATTTCTGTGAAAATTCCATATCGATACTCTCATATATAATTATGGAACAATTGCAGAATGATAGCATCCAGAAATTTTCTATCAACAACACCCCATAAAAACATCAACAGAAATAACCTGAGAACCTCTGGAGACAGCTTGGGAACACACATAACCACTGGCCTGACCCTAGGGAAACACATACAAATTTGTACGTTACGGGGCACAACCTAAGAAAAACATAACAGAAGGCTCTCTGAATTCATCTAGGATTAGAAGAACAAGAAAAATCATACAACTTTACTCCTTTGAGAAAAAATTAAGCAAAAGTATGCACTGAAAAGATCAAAGCTTCAGTAGCTCAAGCCTTATTCAGTGGTGAAGGTGATTCCCTCTCAAAGTTAGTTAGCATGTGGAGCTCCATCATATGCAATGACAGCAGTAATAGAGTTTTAAAAAGACATGGCATATTAAGGAAAGGAGGAATCATTGAGGAAATACAATGATTTTGCAATAACTGATATAAAATAAGACAAGGTCCATAAATAAATTATCAGAGAAAAGAGGAATTATTGTCTTAAGAAAGCTCTGCAAGCTGTATAAACAGAAAATATTACAAAATCTGAAAATAGCTACATGGAAATTAGAATTCTTCTAAAACAGAAATAGAGATAGGAATTTTAAAGTTCTCAATTCAGGAGCAGAATAATACAAGAGTAGACTTGATAAAGCAGAAAAACAGAGTGTTAACTTAAAATGTAGGTCATTTGAGGGGTTGGCTCTTCCAGAGAAGCCAGAATCAATTTCCTGCGCCTACAAGGTATCTTACAACTATCTGTAAAATGTGATTTTTTTCTTCTGGTCTCTGTAGGTACTGCATACAAGTGGTTTATAGACATGCATGAAGGCAACACACACACACACACACACACACGAAAAACAGGTCATTGGAAATCCACTAGGTAAGAAAATTTATAAAGAAAAAGTTTATGGAATTAACATGACATCATCAAAAGAAATAATATAAGGATGACAAGAGTCAAAGAAGAAACAAAGGGACAGAAAGTTTAAAGATATAATGACTGAAAACTCCCCAAATCTGTGACATAATATGGACATCAAAGTAACAGGTTTCAACTATCCCCAAACAAATTAAATGACCCAGCCCTTCACAAAGGCACAGTATAATAAAAAAATAAATGTTTAGCTAACCACCAAAAGTTACCTTTCAATCATTAAGAGTCATGCTAGATCTATGGATGGATGCTATAATTAATTGCATATGACTTAAGTAAATTTTACTGAAAACTCTGTAGATAAAGGGATAGGTTTGAACAAATGAAGAGAAAATAGACCCGCCAAACATAAGGGATCCTTTGCAATCAAAATATTTCTGAGAAAAAAAAAAGCCTTACAGACCAGAAAAGAGTATAAGATATTCTATCTTCTGAATGAGAGAATGTAGAAAGTTGATCTTCTGTATTATAGTAGTCATATTTATATCTGATAAGGTAGACTTCAAGCCAAAAATAAGAGATAAAGAAAGTCAGTGTATTTTAATAAAGAGAAATTTCTTCAAGAATATATAAATATATATGCACCAATTATTAGCAATGCAATTTCACACTACAAACAGTGTGGACCATTGTTGGGAGAATAACCCCCTATAAAGTAAACACTACAGAGTGACTTCAATATCCAGTCTTGTCAATAAATAGATTATCTAGGCAAAAATAAAAGACAAGTTTCAAACAAGCTGTATCATAAGCCCAGTATAGATGAAATGATTATCCACTTAGTTCTATCAGATCATTAATGAAGTATTACCACCAATCTTTCCCAAATTATTCCCTACAAATACAAAGTTAAGAAACAGCAACATAATTTATGAGTTCAGTATTATATGGATAGAATACCTGGATAAGGAGACAATAAAGAAATCTATACACCAATTTCCATGATAAACATGGATACAAAAAATGTAATATAATTAATAACCAAATCTAAAACTACATTTTAAAAGATGGTGTTACCATGATTGAATTGGTTTCATCCCAGAAATACAAGAATAGTTCAACATGTAAAAATCAGTATATATTAACAAAAATGTGCACATATTTAAAAAGGCTCAAGGACATAATTGTAGTAAACAGAAAATAGCCTTTGAGACACAGTCAAGAAGACAAAATGACAGCCTGCAGAATGGGAATAGATCTTCTCTAACCCCACATCAGACAGAGGTCCTATCTCCAAAATAAGAAGTTGTCATCAAATGAACAAATAATCCAAAAAAAAAATTGGAGTACAGACCTAAACAGAGAACTCTTAGCAGAAGAATCTAAAATGGCTGAAAGACACTTAAGGAAATGCTCAACATCCTTAGTCCTCAGAGAAATGCAAATCAAGACAACTCTGAGATTCCATCTTACACCTGTAAGAATGGCCAAGATCAAAAACACTGATGACAACTTATGCTGGAGAGGTTGTAGGGTAAAGAGAACATTCCTGCATGCTGGTGGCAGTGCAAGCTGGTATAAGCCCTTTGGATATCAGTGTGGCGATTTCTCAGATAATTAGGAAACAACCTTCCTCAAGACCCAGCAATACCACTTTTGGGTATATATCNACAACAAAGAGGACCCTAAGAGAGACATACATGGATCTAATCTACATGGGAAGTCTCCTAAGCAAATTGGGAGCATTGGGACCCTGGGAGAGGATAGAAGGGGAGGGGAAAAGCAGGGATGGGAGCAGAGAAAAAAAATGTACAGCTCAATAAAATAAAATCAAAATAACCAAAAAAGAAAGAAATAGCCTTTGAATAATGAAAAAACTGAAATATATACAAATATACTATGTACACTAAATATACAAAACTAAAACAAATAAACTAAATATACAAAATAAAGACAAACAAATAAAAACAAACATAAGTCCATGCAGTTATCGCCACTGGTTTTTGACACAAGTTCAAAAATCATGTGTTGGAAGAAAACCAGCATCTTTAACAAATGGTCTGGGAAAAGTTAATATGCATATGATCAAGACTGAAACTAGATCTTTCTGACTCGCCCTGCACAAAAATCTACCTAAAAAGAGATAAAAGGATTTAATGCAAGACCTGAAGATGCTAATGGGGAAAATACTTCAAGGTAGAGACACAGGCAAGAGCTTTCTGAGAGGAACTTGAGTAAACCAGAAAATAATAGCAAGAATTTACAAATAAGGTTATATAAAATATAAAAGTTTATGCACAGCCAAAGAGACAAAAGCCAAAGCTGTAAAAAAACGCCTGAATTGTTACTTTATTTACTCACAGTACAGCTGGGTTTGATTCCACACTGTGGCACACTCTACCTCTAACTACAGTTCCAATCAATCTGTTGTCCCCAGGTCCCTACACACACATGGTGCACATACCCTCATGAAGGCTCACACACATAAAAAAATAAGCAAATGAATAAATAAATATTTTTTAAGAGTGAACATTTAGCCTACAAAATGGGAAAAAATATCTTCGCCACTTATACATCTGAAGGAAACTAATATCAAGAATATATAAAATGCTGCAAATACTGAACATCAAAACCATAAGTAATGAGTGAAACAGGACTTTAAAGATGAAGCAAAAATGTACAACAAATACATGAAATCTGATCAGCACTCTTAGCCATTAAGAAAATGCAAATTAAAAGATCAGGATTCCATCTTGTCCCCATTGGCATGGCTATCATTAAGGTCACAGACAGGGCTTCTTGGGCAGATGGTTCTGTTAGCATAATTTTTGTCTTCCAAGCATGAGGCCCTGAGGTGTGGTGGCGCATGCTGTAATGCCACTGTTGAAGAAACTGCACAGGCTGGATCCCTGGGACTCACTGTCTAGGTAGTCTAAACTACATAACCAGGCCAGGGAGAAACCCTATGTCAAGCAAACAAAAACAAGCAAACAGCAACAACCACAAAAACAAAACAAAACAAAACAAAACACGGTGAGCAGAACGTGAAGAAAGACACCCAAGACTGACTTCTAGCCTCCGTATGTATGCATGGACACATGTTCATGCACAACCCATATATGAAAAGCAACAACAGAAACTGCTGAAAAGAAGAGAGTAAGGGGAAACATTATACAAAGCTGGAGAATATAAATTAGTCCAATCACTATGAAAGTCTATATGAAGGAGCCTCGTTAGCTCAGTAGGCAGCATGTCAGTCTCATAATCTGATGGTCGTGAGTTTTATCCTCACACGAGGCATCCTGCACTATTTAAAAAAAATAAAAAAATAAAGTCTGTATAGAGGTACCTCAAACAAAAAAAACCAACAAAATCCTAAAATTATAAACTACCATGTGATGGGGTTATACCACTCTTGTCAATACAAATCAGTACAGAACAGAGGCATGTAAACATCCTTGTTCACCATGAAACAATGGACAATGGAGATGGTATGAATCAGTTTTGATGTCTATGAACACATTAATAGAAAAATAAGCTTTCTTTATTTCTAAAGAATGAAATGATCACATTTAGAGGAAAATATTTCAATAGAACCACACTGCAATCATATTAAGTGAAAATAGAGATACTCAGAAAGAAAAAATGTCACATTTGCTCTTATTTAGAACTGAGATTTCACATACATGCATACAAATACACACACACACACACACACACACGAATGACATGGAGGTAGAGGAGGGAGGTATTCAGAGAAAAGGGAAGAGGGTTTGCAACAGGAGGAAGGGGGTCAATAGAAGAGGGTACTAAGAAAGTGGTGAATGTAGTTGGAGTAGATGATATATTTTAATGAAAATATGTGCTATTAAAGCATCTAGACATCTACTACATCTCTGTACCTACTAACTATAGATGGTGTGATCTTACAGTTTGCCACACATTACTGGTTGCATCTATGATGCAAAACATAACAGAATTAGCATCAGTATGATTTTCAGCTTACTAACTTGAAAAGCTGTTAGCACAAAATTCAGCCTTTTCAGCAAAAGTTGCAATGTTTTAACTACATTTTCATAATGAAAACCTACTGACAGGATTGTGGAATTAAAGCATTTAGCACAAGTTAACACATAGACACACTTCTTCCTTCCATGTGTGATAAAGTTTAACAGTGAGAATATCTAGCCTTTGCTTTCTATTTGGGATGTTACTAATTCTTATTTTAATTTCTTCAATAGATATATGTTTATTTAGATATCTATTTCTTGTGTGAGCTTTGTCAGGTCGATTGACCAAGGAATTCATCAGTTTCAGTGAGGTTATTAAATTGGACGCAGAAATGATCATTTTCATAATACTTTAAATACTTTTATTTTTTAAAGTTAAATTGACTACAGCCTTACCAATTTTATTTATCTTTTCTAAAACCCAGCTTTTAGTTTTCTTAATTTCTTTGGTTTTATTGACTCCAGTTAATACTTTCATTAATTTAACATTACTATCTTTTCCTGGTTTACTTTGGATTAAATGTCTTTCCTAGTTGTCTGAGTTAAAAAAATACTAATTTTAGAACACTTTTCCATCATTCTTCTAAATTTTTAAGATTTTGTCATGCATTCTGAAATTTAGTAAGTTGTATTTTCATTTACTTTAAGTACTTCTCAATTTCTTGAAACTTCTCTAATGTTATTTACAAGGAAGTTTACTTTGGACTAGGACTGTAGCTCAGTGGAAAGTATGGAAATCACATACATTATTGCCTAGTGTATGTGAGACATAGGCTTTGAACCCCAGTACTGAAAAAAATAAGTTTTCAAATCTGAAAATGCACTTGAGACCAAATTCCAGCCCAGATTTCCGATTTCCTAGCTAGTGCCAGATTAATAAGAGACCTACACTTAGAGTTTAGAAATGATTATATGTTAAACATATATTTAAAATGTATTTTCACTTTTTTCTGAATATTTTTCAGAAAGGACAGAGAAGAAATTACCATAATATTAGTAATATTAAATAATAAAATGAGAAAAGGCCTTTGCCTTCTCAATTAATTAATCCTCAATTAACATGTGTAGCAAGCATAGAACCCAGCCCCAGCGAATTTCACTAATTCTTTCATATGTCATTGGCATTTTATTTGAGCACATACATCAAATTTTTGGTTGCATAATTTTATTTCTGCAATTTGCATTTAGGTTTTTTTTACAACTTTATTTCCTAAAAACTTTGTTTGCATTCTCAAGTTGATTGATATGTGCTTTGTGGAATATTTATGTTGATATCTTAAAATCCTACAGATATTCCCAACATCTGATTAATGTTAGCACTTGTAGAATATCTTCTGTTACTGAACATGCAAGTTTCTTTTTGCTATACAGAAAGATTTTTCAGTCCTGTCTAGGACATTTAGGAATCACGTGACTTTAGGTTTAATAGAATCTTGAATCAGTCATCCTATGTAGCTGTACCTCAAGGTCATAATGACTGCAAATTTAGCTTCCCATTTCACCAGGTCCACCACCACTCGGCAAAAATGGAGTCTGACTGATTTACTGTATGTCAGAATGGAATTTCTGCTTTTGTTAGTCCCACTGACACTTGCTCAACAAAAGCTAGGAACTTAAGGCACTTTTGCTTCCTATTGAGGACGTGAACTTGACTTTTCATTGTAACCCTTCTGGCATAGGGGAGAAGAATCCGAGTCTTGCTTCTTTTCATTCATATCAGGTGTGCCTGGAAGTTCAAATCCCCACTGGGAGCACTGACAACAGGATGTGCTTCAAATAGGGTTAAACAAACATTGATGACTAGCCCTGACTGACACTAATTCTTACCGCTTGTGTGCTGAGTGGCTCTCATTTTCCTCCTATACTCCGCTGATACCACTATTGTAGAAAATCAAAAATCAGTTCTCCTCGTGGCACCCCTAGAAGGTGATGGAAGTTCAACTGCCACACCCTGGAAAGGTAATTGATATACTATTACTGCCAATGCAGTTTTCCTGTTCTATGTTATCCTTTCTTATGAAACATAAACATGGAGTAGAAAGTAATGACACTGTTTTTCATGCACTAGAAATGCATTTAATATTATCTAAAAGGGAAAAAATAATCCCCACATAGATATTCTAAAGCAGGATGTGTCACACTGTAGAGGAACTTTTTTAACAGCTAGTATAGTAAGCGATGAAAAAATAATAATGGGCTTGCAGATTTGAAAAGGAGTAAAAATATTTATTCACAGAAGACGTAATTATCCATGAAGAAATCCAGAGAATCTAAAAACAAGACTAACAACCCTGAAAGTATGATTAGAAATTACATATCTTACAATCAGAGCAGTGATTTTTCTTGTATCTTGCTAATTATCTTCCAGTTACTTCATTATGATTAATGCATTTTCCCCCACTACCTTACTTCCTAAAGCATTCTTTACACACCACCAAACAGCAGAGGTCTGTTCATTCCTTTGTTTTTCAGTGCAGATCAGTGACAATACTTGAATGCATACAATATACAAAATACATAAAGTACCAAATGCAGAACTCTTTGCTAGTCTAGTTTTATCTGTATATAGATAACCTTAGGATACTAGTAGAATGATTGCACCATATGTCTTCTAAGAAAAATTACCTATTGTTTCCCAAAATTAAGAAAATCATACCACATTACACGATTGGACAGCTCGCAATAGAAAACATATTCTTTATTTCTTATCAAGAATCATGTTTACAGATGCCTATTTACTTGGACAGAAGAGAGAACAAATAGTTTCTCTTATGAAAACTGAATAGATATTCAATTTGTATATAGAATTTATATTTTTTCTTTATGAATCATAATTAGATTTGACTTTCTCTCAACCCGTCTATTTTGGGAACATTTGATCTACCGGCAAGGGGTTCCAGATGTTAGACAACACAACACAACTTCAGTATTTACAAAGTTCTCATTCGAGAACTATAACACACACTCACACACACAAATACACACACGCCATCAAATATCACCTTTTAGGTAAATTCACAATTTTGTGTTATGTTGTAGTCATAGCTATACTTGTTTCATGGGGCCACATTCAGCCTACAGGCCACAGGTTGAGCATACCTGGATGGTTTAAGCCCAGTGTTGCCTTGATAGCTTTTGGTCTTGATAATCTGTGCACCTTGAAGTGATGTATAAAGGTCTAAAACTGTATGATGGCTATCTCTTACTTCTTACATATATTTAAAATGTATTTTCACTTTTTTCTGAATATTTTTCAGAAAGGACANACAACAAAGAGGACCCTAAGAGAGACATACATGGATCTAATCTACATGGGAAGTCTCCTAAGCAAATTGGGAGCATTGGGACCCTGGGAGAGGATAGAAGGGGAGGGGAAAAGCAGGGATGGGAGCAGAGAAAAAAAATGTACAGCTCAATAAAATAAAATCAAAATAACCAAAAAAGAAAGAAATAGCCTTTGAATAATGAAAAAACTGAAATATATACAAATATACTATGTACACTAAATATACAAAACTAAAACAAATAAACTAAATATACAAAATAAAGACAAACAAATAAAAACAAACATAAGTCCATGCAGTTATCGCCACTGGTTTTTGACACAAGTTCAAAAATCATGTGTTGGAAGAAAACCAGCATCTTTAACAAATGGTCTGGGAAAAGTTAATATGCATATGATCAAGACTGAAACTAGATCTTTCTGACTCGCCCTGCACAAAAATCTACCTAAAAAGAGATAAAAGGATTTAATGCAAGACCTGAAGATGCTAATGGGGAAAATACTTCAAGGTAGAGACACAGGCAAGAGCTTTCTGAGAGGAACTTGAGTAAACCAGAAAATAATAGCAAGAATTTACAAATAAGGTTATATAAAATATAAAAGTTTATGCACAGCCAAAGAGACAAAAGCCAAAGCTGTAAAAAAACGCCTGAATTGTTACTTTATTTACTCACAGTACAGCTGGGTTTGATTCCACACTGTGGCACACTCTACCTCTAACTACAGTTCCAATCAATCTGTTGTCCCCAGGTCCCTACACACACATGGTGCACATACCCTCATGAAGGCTCACACACATAAAAAAATAAGCAAATGAATAAATAAATATTTTTTAAGAGTGAACATTTAGCCTACAAAATGGGAAAAAATATCTTCGCCACTTATACATCTGAAGGAAACTAATATCAAGAATATATAAAATGCTGCAAATACTGAACATCAAAACCATAAGTAATGAGTGAAACAGGACTTTAAAGATGAAGCAAAAATGTACAACAAATACATGAAATCTGATCAGCACTCTTAGCCATTAAGAAAATGCAAATTAAAAGATCAGGATTCCATCTTGTCCCCATTGGCATGGCTATCATTAAGGTCACAGACAGGGCTTCTTGGGCAGATGGTTCTGTTAGCATAATTTTTGTCTTCCAAGCATGAGGCCCTGAGGTGTGGTGGCGCATGCTGTAATGCCACTGTTGAAGAAACTGCACAGGCTGGATCCCTGGGACTCACTGTCTAGGTAGTCTAAACTACATAACCAGGCCAGGGAGAAACCCTATGTCAAGCAAACAAAAACAAGCAAACAGCAACAACCACAAAAACAAAACAAAACAAAACAAAACACGGTGAGCAGAACGTGAAGAAAGACACCCAAGACTGACTTCTAGCCTCCGTATGTATGCATGGACACATGTTCATGCACAACCCATATATGAAAAGCAACAACAGAAACTGCTGAAAAGAAGAGAGTAAGGGGAAACATTATACAAAGCTGGAGAATATAAATTAGTCCAATCACTATGAAAGTCTATATGAAGGAGCCTCGTTAGCTCAGTAGGCAGCATGTCAGTCTCATAATCTGATGGTCGTGAGTTTTATCCTCACACGAGGCATCCTGCACTATTTAAAAAAAATAAAAAAATAAAGTCTGTATAGAGGTACCTCAAACAAAAAAAACCAACAAAATCCTAAAATTATAAACTACCATGTGATGGGGTTATACCACTCTTGTCAATACAAATCAGTACAGAACAGAGGCATGTAAACATCCTTGTTCACCATGAAACAATGGACAATGGAGATGGTATGAATCAGTTTTGATGTCTATGAACACATTAATAGAAAAATAAGCTTTCTTTATTTCTAAAGAATGAAATGATCACATTTAGAGGAAAATATTTCAATAGAACCACACTGCAATCATATTAAGTGAAAATAGAGATACTCAGAAAGAAAAAATGTCACATTTGCTCTTATTTAGAACTGAGATTTCACATACATGCATACAAATACACACACACACACACACACACAC
Source organism: Bramus lutescens (assembly GCA_001685075.1). Lineage (NCBI taxonomy): Eukaryota > Metazoa > Chordata > Mammalia > Rodentia > Cricetidae > Bramus > Bramus lutescens. The sequence continues at coordinate 16,585 of LOEQ01005094.1, forward strand.
GAATGACATGGAGGTAGAGGAGGGAGGTATTCAGAGAAAAGGGAAGAGGGTTTGCAACAGGAGGAAGGGGGTCAATAGAAGAGGGTACTAAGAAAGTGGTGAATGTAGTTGGAGTAGATGATATATTTTAATGAAAATATGTGCTATTAAAGCATCTAGACATCTACTACATCTCTGTACCTACTAACTATAGATGGTGTGATCTTACAGTTTGCCACACATTACTGGTTGCATCTATGATGCAAAACATAACAGAATTAGCATCAGTATGATTTTCAGCTTACTAACTTGAAAAGCTGTTAGCACAAAATTCAGCCTTTTCAGCAAAAGTTGCAATGTTTTAACTACATTTTCATAATGAAAACCTACTGACAGGATTGTGGAATTAAAGCATTTAGCACAAGTTAACACATAGACACACTTCTTCCTTCCATGTGTGATAAAGTTTAACAGTGAGAATATCTAGCCTTTGCTTTCTATTTGGGATGTTACTAATTCTTATTTTAATTTCTTCAATAGATATATGTTTATTTAGATATCTATTTCTTGTGTGAGCTTTGTCAGGTCGATTGACCAAGGAATTCATCAGTTTCAGTGAGGTTATTAAATTGGACGCAGAAATGATCATTTTCATAATACTTTAAATACTTTTATTTTTTAAAGTTAAATTGACTACAGCCTTACCAATTTTATTTATCTTTTCTAAAACCCAGCTTTTAGTTTTCTTAATTTCTTTGGTTTTATTGACTCCAGTTAATACTTTCATTAATTTAACATTACTATCTTTTCCTGGTTTACTTTGGATTAAATGTCTTTCCTAGTTGTCTGAGTTAAAAAAATACTAATTTTAGAACACTTTTCCATCATTCTTCTAAATTTTTAAGATTTTGTCATGCATTCTGAAATTTAGTAAGTTGTATTTTCATTTACTTTAAGTACTTCTCAATTTCTTGAAACTTCTCTAATGTTATTTACAAGGAAGTTTACTTTGGACTAGGACTGTAGCTCAGTGGAAAGTATGGAAATCACATACATTATTGCCTAGTGTATGTGAGACATAGGCTTTGAACCCCAGTACTGAAAAAAATAAGTTTTCAAATCTGAAAATGCACTTGAGACCAAATTCCAGCCCAGATTTCCGATTTCCTAGCTAGTGCCAGATTAATAAGAGACCTACACTTAGAGTTTAGAAATGATTATATGTTAAACATATATTTAAAATGTATTTTCACTTTTTTCTGAATATTTTTCAGAAAGGACAGAGAAGAAATTACCATAATATTAGTAATATTAAATAATAAAATGAGAAAAGGCCTTTGCCTTCTCAATTAATTAATCCTCAATTAACATGTGTAGCAAGCATAGAACCCAGCCCCAGCAAATTTCACTAATTCTTTCATATGTCATTGGCATTTTATTTGAGCATATACTTGCTTCATGGGGCCACATTCAGCCTACAGGCCACAGGTTGAGCATACCTGGATGGTTTAAGCCCAGTGTTGCCTTGATAGCTTTTGGTCTTGATAATCTGTGCACCTTGAAGTGATGTATAAAGGTCTAAAACTGTATGATGGCTATCTCTTACTTCTNTTCATGGGGCCACATTCAGCCTACAGGCCACAGGTTGAGCATACCTGGATGGTTTAAGCCCAGTGTTGCCTTGATAGCTTTTGGTCTTGATAATCTGTGCACCTTGAAGTGATGTATAAAGGTCTAAAACTGTATGATGGCTATCTCTTACTTCTCATTGTTAACTGTTGCTGTCTACATTTATGACCCTAATATTGAGTGGATATCTTTACAACTGTCATATCTCCACTTTAAGTCTAACATGTGACCATCAGGTGAAGAATATCTCTTTCAGACTCTTTCATATCTCCACTTTAAGTCTAACATGTGACCATCAGGTGAAGAATATCTCTTTCAGAGAGCAGTTTTGTTTGTTTCTTGTTTTCTTTATCGAGACAGGATTTCTCTGTGTAACAGCTCTGGCTGTCCTGGAACTCTGTATACCAGACTGGACTATAACTCACAGAGATCCACCTGACTCTGCCTTCCAAGTGTTGGGATTATGGGTGCGTGTCACCATGCCCAGATGACAGCAGTTTTGTTGTTGTATTTGATTTCATTTTTTAAAAAAAGACTAATTCAACCACTATATGCCATTTGGTTGATGAATTCATTTCCATTCAAAGTAAGTTCTGATTAACAATGTTATCAATTTGTTTTTATTTTTTTTTCTTGGTGGTTCTGTTAAGTCATCAACTTTTACTGTCTTTATTGTAGTTAAGTAAATTAATTGTTTAATTTGTATTGTAGGTTTTGATTTTTGGTTATAATAAGTTATAACAAAAGGATAATTAAAACAAGTCCTCTTAAAGTAGTAAAAAAATCACTTAAACTCTCTCTCTCTCTGTCTCTCTGTCTCTCTCTCTCTCTCTCTCTCTCACACACACACACACACACACACACACACACATTTCCCTTTTGTCTCCCTTTGAATTTTCAGGTCACGTTTTAAAGGATTAAAAATGCCTATCTCTTAATGTTACTGCATTTATTAGAACAGCTTTGGCCAGTCTATTGGCACATACATTTGATTCCAACACTTGGGAATCAAAGGCTGGTGGATATCTGTGAGTTGGCATCAGCCTGCTTCACATGGTGAATTCTAAATCAGCTATAAATTCATGAGATCATGTCTCAAGCAAAGAATAATATCTTTTAAATTCATTTATTTTTTAAAAGAAAGCAATCTATCTTTTCTCATTTAAAACATACCAACCCAGTTCCCACTCCCTTCCCTCTTCCCATTCCCTTCACCTACCTCCCCCACCCCCACATCTGCTCCTCAGAGAGTGGGGAAGGACCAAGGCCCTCCCTACTATATCTAGGCTGAGCAAGGTATCTATCCACAGAGAATAGGTTCCCTAAAAGCCAGTACAAGCAGTAGGGACAAGCAGAGCATTGGGCTGAGCTCCCAACGTCCAGCTGAAGAGTGGGAGGAGTGAGAATATGAGCAAAGAGGTCAAGACCATGATGTGGACATTCACTGAAAGTTTACTTGAGCTAATGGAAGCTCACCAACTACAGCCTGACAGGGAAGGAATCAGCATAGGTACAAACTAGACCCTCTGAATGTGGGTGACAATTGTATGGTTGGGGCAGACTTCAGGGCCACCGGCAGTGACACCAGAATAAAATTTTCTATTGTGATATTCATAAAGAAGATATCAGCAAGACTTTTACTTTCAGATTTATTATTTTTAACTTTTGCAGTGTTGATAATCAAATATAAGACCTTACACGTTCTAGGCAAGCAATTTACCTCTGAACTCTGTATCTGGTCCTCTTTCCGCTTATGTTAACCTATTTTGTAGGACTAAGTGATCAAATTCAGAATTTTCTGCATCCTAGGCTGTTGTGGAAGCTCCTTCCGCTCCTTCAGCCAATAGCCTCTAAGATACCAGCCCATTGGGGCG
>LOEQ01005094.1:28271-47170 GCA_001685075.1 Bramus lutescens
TTTGAGCTGGTGAGATGGCTCAGTGGCTTAGTGGCTCAAGGCTAGAGCCAAGCATAGCCAACCTGAATTTGATCCCTGGGGCCTAAATGGTAGAAAGAATCAATTCCAAGTTGCCCTCTAACCCTCACTTCCACTCTCACTAGAAAAACAACAGAATAATAATTTTAAAATGTCATTAAAAAAACTTTTTAAACAAACCCTTGGAGAAAATGATATGCTGGAAAAAAAAAAAGGAAAGCACAGAACACCTCTGAGACCTAGAGAGTGTACACACACATAGATCCAGCACTGCTGGCTCGGATCAATGCTGTTCTAAACCATGGCATTCTCACAGATCAAAGAACTAAGAATCTGGTACAGACTCAAAAGTCCCTCAGAGTCCCCATGCTTTGCAAGAGTACCCTGGGGAAACATGCAAAGGAGCAGGACTACACACTCCACTATTCAGACTACAAAGGACAGAGAAAGGGCAGAAAAACAGTAATCAAGAGACTGGAAGTAACGACTTTTCCCTGTGTAATACCAATAACAAATCTTACCCTTGCCCTCAAGGCTACTACCGAACACAGTCGTCATGAGGGAAAACTTTCTTCTACAAAATCACAGCAATCACGGCAGGATTTAATAAGGAGATAGCAAACCAAAGTCATGACCAGCCTTGCCAAACTTCAAATGAACACGTTGGGGTACAGTGATAGCCAGGACCACTAATTATTTAATAAATAAATTATGAAATTAAAAAGAAACCTATTTAACCTGCCTATTTATTTTTAATTGTCTTGAAGCTGCAGCTCTCTAGGCTACCTTATTTGCAAACCTGCCTTTCAGCTTCTAGCACAGCAGGGGGTAGGAAACAGACTCCTTGTCTGCCAGCCTGCCTTCCCATGCTTTGGCGGGCAGATTTTTAATTTATTTTAACTTGTAAATCATAAAATTAGAAGAATTTTTGAATTCTCTCCTCTGTTCTATTGATTGACTCTGAGCTACTGTGTGGTAAAATTTGTTCTCTAAACTTACTCCTGCTTGTCCTTTACCCGCAGGTTAGATTCAGTTGGCTACTGCTTGCACATGGCGCCTCAATCTCAGCAGTAAACTAGGTGATTCTTGGGCCAAAAGCCGTTTTCCTACACTTTTACTGCCCATTAGCAAGCGATAAGTTGTATCTCTGCGTCTCTCAAGCATACGGATTCTAAATATATCCGCCATTGTTTCTGCTCCACTCTAACTCTCTTTAGCTACCAACATATATATAACTGAATACTTTTCTTATCCCATATATGTAACTTATTTAGAAATTTTTATTCCCAATTTAAATTTTGTTCTGCTTTTTATACTTTTTAAAATTTTGATCTCTATTTCTGACAACTCAATACTCACGTATCCACCAATTTCTTCTCGCCGGTTCCTAACGTCTGGTCACTTCTTTTGTGTNGAGGGGGAGTTGCGGATCAGCCCGTTAGGTGCCATTAGGTCAGGGTCTGGTGCTAGGCGGGACCATAAATTATTTCTCTGGGCCAAACCCGAACATAAACTATCTCTCTCTGGACCAGCGTGGAGGCGCGGGAAAAAAGACACAACTCACATGGCTTTATCGGGAGGGAGATTCTCAGTGGTCCCTCATGAAGTCCTGAGTTCACACCCTGAAGAATTCTGCTTTATTCCCCAGCCTTATATATCAAAACATAAGCTGAGGGGAAAAATAAATTAGCATTCTGTTCCCTAGGTAACCAGGTGAATGGCCACACCTTTCTATGCCCCTTTTGTCATGTCCTCAGCTCTGTCACTAGCTTGAACTGACAGCTCTTCTCAGGCAATCTACATAATTACAAAGCAAGGAGTAGCATATCCTGAGCTTTTGTTAGGGTAGCTACAGCCTGTCTGAAGGGTATGTGACCACTATGACCGGCTGCCATATCATATAGAAATATGGGCCTATAAACAGAATGAATAAAAATGGTGAGAATGGGTAGCAAAGATGAGGTCAAGTTGTGACCAAGGCATTCTTGAACTTTCTATACCAAGTTTTATCTTTGGAGAAAATGAAAATTACAAGCAAGAATATATAATAAATGATCCTGGGAAACATTTTTGGCAGCAACACTCTTTAATCTCCATCACAGACATTCCACATTTCTTAAATCCTTTGGATAGATAGCTCTGACGATGCAAATTTATGTATCTTAAATAGAGATTTTTCTTCATCATAGACATTGCACATTTCTTTCCATTATCCTTCAGGCTTAACAGCCACTTAGGGCACTTGTGCACTAGAGGGAATCACTGCAGATACTGTCTCACTTATGAAGTTGTTAGGATTCTGACAAGTGGTAGTGGAGAGTGGAGTGTTGGTAACTTTCAAGAATTCACCTTCTTGGCAATCCCTCCTGACACTGTTTGGCTTGGTCATTAGCTTCCAATGTTTCCTACCCCAAAGCTTCTACATTGGGTGGCACTCTGCTTCTAGGTGTGTGGCTTAATAAGAAAGATTATTTGTGCAAGGGAATCCTTAAGTCATATAACAACTACATATAGCTTATGAGAAACACCCAGCTTGATGAGATTGCTGTTAATTGCCCATTACCCAGCAGCCAAAAGCTACTTCTGGCAAGTCTTACCTTGGAATCCTTGCAAGAGTCATTTATCACTCGTGTCACCCAATATCTAAAGATCACAGATTAAGTTTCAGAGTATATTATTTCAAACACACCTTATTCTGTTTATGAGCAGTTACAAAGTTCCTGGAATATTTTGAGACCAGTGTTACCCTGATAGCAAAACCATAAAAAGGTAGGAAAAACTACAGACCAATATTTTTATGAATATAGATGCAAATGTGCTAAACAAAATACTAGCAAACCAAATCCAGCAGCATAGAAAATGGTTTATGTAGCGCATAGACAAGTGGGCTTATTCCAGGAATGCAAGGTTTGTTCAATATACAAAAAATCCATCAATGTAATACAACATATCAATAGAATAAAGGACAAAAACTACATGACAACCTTAATAGATACAGAAGCATTTGACAAAATTCAGTATTTTTTGATAAAAACACTCAATAAAGTAGGAATAGATGGAAATTTCCTCAACTTGCAGCATCTTTAAAAACCCACAGCTAACATCATATTTAATAGTGAAAGACCTAATACTTTCCCCATAAAATCAGCAACAAGAAAAAGATGTCCAACTCCTGCCACTACTATTTATTATTATACTGGACGTGCTAGCCAGGGCACTTAGGCAGGAAAATCAAATAAAAAGAATCCAGATTTGAAAGGAAGCAAAAGTATTTCTATTGACAGATGCACAATCTTGTATACAGGGAAAAAAAATTAAAAACAGAATCAGCTAAGAATAGCTGTAGTATACAAGGTCAATACACAAAATTCAATCCTTTCTAGATGCTAGCAATGAATAATCCAAAATAAAATAACTGTTTGTAATAGCATCAAGAAGAATACCTTTGAAAAACATTTAATGTAATAAATTCAAGATGTATACACTAAAATCTATAAAATAGCATTGAAAGAAATTACAGACCTAAATAAAGGAAAGACACTCCATATTTATGGATTAGAAAATTTAATACTGTTAAAATACCAACATACTTCAATCTGATGTATTGAATAACACAAAAACTATCAAAATCACAGGTGCTTGTTACGCAGAAATTAACAAATTGATCCTAAAATCCATGTGAGATGCAAGGGACCCAGAATACGTAAAATGATCTTGAAGTAGAACAAAATTGGTGGACGCACACATCCTAAATTCAAAACCTACTACAGAGTTACAATTAAGACAATGTGGTACTGGCTTAAGAACACATAGAACAATGGATTAAAGTCAAGGACTCCATTTTTACACTCACTTGTGTGTGTGTGTCAGGGAATTTGTTGTTTGTCACAAGGATGTCCAGCCTTTTCATAAAGAGATAATTATTAGTCTATGTAACAATTATTTGTTCTACTTGATATTCACATATTAAAGAATGAAACTGGATCCCTACAATGCACCACATGCAAAAATGGATCAAAGACCTAAATTTAAGAACTGAAATCATAAGATGCTCACAGGACATAAGAGAAATGAAAACTTGTATACAAAGTGTTCATAGCTGTAGTATTCATAATATGTAAAAAGCAGAAACAATATAATATCCACAATCAAATAGACAAGCAAAAAAATACATTATATCAACACAATGACAATATTCGGCCACGAAAGAAAACAGTACCGATACATGCTACAAGGATGTACTTTGAACTCATATCTTTAGGGGCAGTTGGAGAACAGACAAAAAAGGCCACATATCATATGACTCCATTAAGATGAAATGTCCAAAATAGACAAATTCATAGGCATATGTAGATGAGTAGTTGCCAGGGGCTGGGTGTTAAGAACAGGCGGTCACACCTAATGGGTACAGAAAACTTTTTACAGTGATGAAAATGCTCTGGAATTAGATCTAATGACAACTTCACAACTCTGTGAATATACTATAACCACAAATTTTACACTTTTTAAAGGGGTGAATTTATATTATGTGAATTGTATCTCAAAGTTGAGTGAAAGCAAATCTCTCTTCCATTTAAAGGTGGATGAGATAAGGTAAACTCTTCCAAAATAAATCTTTATTACAGACAATTCCAATCTCTTGATGTTTTTCTTTTAATTAACAAGCAACTGTTGGGAGAACTCCTCTCAGGTTGTCTTCCAAGATGTTATCTAGCATCTGTATGGTAATTTCATTAAAACCACACAATAAAGTAGGATTGGGTAAAATTCAAGTCAATGGAATGACAGGATCAAAACTAAACTCTGGAGTCATTTGAATGACAATCTCACCCCTCTGTACTATTTTCTGTACACCTTCCACATCATTTTCTATAGATTTCTGAAGAATGAAAAATAATTAGGATAATGATCCTAGGTCCCATGCATATCAGGCTAAGAATCTTAATTTGATGCCTTTTTTTTTGGCAAGGGGAAGATGACAATTATTACGTGGTCATATGGATGACCATACATTAGTCATTCTTTTTCCTAGCTATAGGACTTTTGGTAAGGTGTATAATCTCTCAAGTTACAGTGACTGACTTATATTGTGAAATGAAGGAGCATGTGTACAGGTACTCAGCAGTCACTGAAAGTTCTCACCAGAATTTATAGGGATTTGACTTACAAAAAGTATAAGAAAATGTTAAATATGACTCACATTTACATAGAACAGCATCTGGAGGATTCCTCTGTGAAAATCTGAGGGACAAGTAATAGCATAATGACTTAAGGTGCCAGCTGCTATCAGTGCTGGAATAAAAGTTTGTGGATGGCATAAATAAGGTGGTCACTGATTGCTAGAGTACAACAGAAGGTAGAAAATAGTCACAAAAACTCTTGCTTTCAAACAATCTAATGCTTTCCAACTCTCTGACTTCCTTTTCCATAGGCTAATATTCAGTGAGTCCAGAATAGATCTATTTTCAATGGTGACCAACAGAATATGAAGAGAGAAGAGAAGCAGCAGGTGAAAGTTATTAGTATTATTGTACTCTGGTGGTCCTGGGAAGGGTGGAGAGGGTAAAGGTCTTAAAACAAGCAACTAAAGGATTGAACATCACAAACAGCAGCCTCAGAAAAACATTTCTTTCTGAAAACAGGTTTAAGTTTCAACATAACCACCTACTGATCTTTCTATAGATCCTTCTATCTCTTCTATACCTACTGCCTAAAAGACAGAAAGATCATTACAGGCCAATTTCCACTGTGACTTTTTATTCAGACTCCACACAAGACAAAAAATGTTAAAAAGAAAAATAGAAAGGTTCAAAAATCAAAGCTAACCCATAAAAGGACAGTAGTCACTTCTGAAAGTCTCAGCTGTTCCAGTAAATGTGACTCACCAGGCTGTGTACCATGGGTTTGCAGGCATACTGTGGGAGCAGAAGTCTTTATGAACATGCTACTTTGAATATTCAACTTGAAGAATATGTAAGTTGTACAAAGTCTAAGTAACAACGCCAAGTAGGGATGTAGAGGGGTGTTGGTGAACAGTCTGCAAAAGGAAATTACAAAGAAATCCCTCTGTATGGGGCAAGACTTATCCAAAGGGGAAGTTATTACATTAAATAAGAAAAACTGCTTTAGGAGAATGAAAAGAATTAGAGTAATTAAGAGTCAGGGAAGATAACCTGCACCAAGGGATTAGGGTCTGAAATAAAGTAACATTGAACAGAATAGGTTTGAGAGAAAAGGGCTGACAACTTGCAACTTTAGGGATGAGAGATGTCAGTCAGTAACTGCATTAAAGGTGAGACATAATAAATGTAATGTATTATTCTTATATATGTGCAATAAACTGGGCAGGGGGCAGCAAAAGTCATAGCACACGTGAAAAGGTCAGGATAATGCTATGAAGTTCCTCTTTCCTTCCATGTGTATGTGGGGTCTGGGGAGACTATTCAGGTCATCAAATTTTGTGTGGAAAACTTTGCCCACTAAGCCATTTTATCAGTCCCCACAAGCAAAAAATAATGGCTAGGAAATACAAGACTAAAAAAGACATCTTGGTACCATGAAGACATCTTGGAAATAGAGGTCTGATAAGATAAGCTGCTAGAGAAGATTTTTGGGTAATTACTGAGGTTGACCAAAAAGTTTAGACAATTACTTATACAAGTACAATCAGAAGAGTATTCACATACAGTGTAGATGAGCTGTGTTGGAAAAATGAACTGGTCAGAAGTAGTAGTCCAATGCTGCAGTGATATTAAGGATTAAAAACAAGAGTTCTCCATATGGAAAATAGGAGATTACTAGTATTGTTGCAAAGTACATTCAACGCACACTTTCAGTGAAATATTACTGGATTAGGAGCCTTCACAAAGTGAAATGTAGTACATACATGTAACTAACTGTTAGCAAAGTCAATTTACTCATTTGAACGTAGAAAAAAAAAGGGGGGGCCTCTATCTAAACACCTTCCCCACCAAACACCAGGGATTGTTTTATAGTCCTGACATGGAATAACAGGAGAAAAGATAAGAGAAGCAACAAGTAACAGTTGCTATTATTATTATTTTACTCTGGTGGTCCTGGGAAGAGGAGGAAGGGTAAAGATACAGAGCAGCCTCAGAAAAACACTTCTTTATCCTGTAGGTTCTGTGAATTCTTGAGAAAAAAATTCCTGAAGTCAGGTTTAAGTTTCTGCATAGCCACCTTATAGAAACAGTGATGCTGCCTAGTCAGAAGCATGTGCCACATGATACCATGAACGTGTTCTCCAGAGCCTCATTTATAGGTTTCTTCTGACATATACCTTCCTATATAGGGATGTATCTCCAAATAAAGCTAAGGTAACTGTAACTGGACTTGATCACATAATTAACTATAGACCACAATATATACAATCAGACACTCAATTAATTTGCTGCAGCTGCCAAGTCTCCAGAAAGGTTTTGCTGCAGGCTGTGCTTTTATGCTGTAACTTTGAAACATTGATAACACTAAAAGGTATCTTTTTTTTACTGGTAAGATACTGTTCCTTGCCAGTCTAAGAAAGCAATAAGGAAAAGGTAGCCATAATAACATGGTAACATGCTGAGAAAAACTAATTAAGAAGCAAATGAGTTTATTCTATCCTCTTAAAACTCTTTTAGGTTTTTTTCCCCCACTTTCTATTAAATATATAGATGTAACATTTGTCTGAAAATCTATATTATCACTTGAAACATTCACACAAGTATAGTATCACAACTACTTCAATACTATAGCGATAATAAAACTTGAGAACTGAAGAACACAAATTTCTTCACAAATTTATTTTATAAAATGTACCCACTTAATTTGTCTTCTTAGCAATTTCATAATACATAAGAAGCAAAGTGGATGAGAGGCCCTTTAAGATGACTAGAGTCACATTTAGGGGTACTATTGTCAAGGTAGCATATATACCACAACAGTGTTCTGAAGGCTAGCCCAGGATAAACCCACATTAAAATATCACAATTGGAAAGCACTGTGTTCTTTTTTCTCTTCCCCATTAAGGTATAGTTTTTTTTTTTTGAAGCCACTGCTTTATTTAGCATTACAGTAAATAATAATTCTGTTTCAATTACTACAATAATGAAAAAAATCCTGAAAGACATCCTTTCCCCACTTTCAATGATTTGAAAGTTACATTTTCCTCTGCTAATTTTAAAATATATGGTAGATTTTATACTAACTGTTAAAATAATCAAGGCACAAGCTCAACAAATTAGCTGTAGCTCGTAGTAAAATGATATACCAGTATGTCTCTCCTTAGTTAAAAATACATAATTCTTTTATTTCATTATGCAACAAGAGAAATTAACATCACAGACATAGAAGACTACGAATGGGAAACTACATTAAATATCCAGTAATTTCAGCCTATTTGTACTTTTCTATAGCACATGAAATATTTAACACTTTCGAAGTAAAATTTAATTTGGAGGATATACAATGTAATTCTAAGGAGTAATAGTTTCATTCATTTGCAGGCCTGCTTACTGTGTGACCAAGGAACACAAGGCACAGTAGCCATCCTTTCTGTTAATGCTGCAACACTGATCGAGTGCCTTGGAAAATAGTTGATTAAACAAGATGATGGCAACAGCAGGGGAGACTTTGGATTGTCTATTTAAAATCTAGGTAATAATAAAGATTCATTTTAAGTGCACTTTTACATGCTTGTTTATACAACAAACTTGCTAATTTTGTTGCAATAGGCTTGACTACCCTATCATTTGGCCAAATGCACTTTCCCCAGTAAACTTAAAACAACAAAAACAAACAAACAAAAAAACCCTGTCCTTTCATATACTAAGAGGACTGGCTACTAGAACCGTTCACTGCAGACACATGAAGACAACATACTGTGGCATGAGTTGTTTAATTTGCTGTGCTGTTACTAAAGTCAAGTTCTGAGGGCTGTGGTTCAAACATTCCAAGTTCTCCCTTCCATCTTTATTGATTCTCACATGTTGTAGAGAAAACTCTTTGGGGGCTAGAACAGCAGTACTTGCACCACACTGTTTCCAAGACTTCAAGTTTCAAAAGCAAATTGACAGGAGGGGGGAAAAAGAAGGTCCTGATTTGAGTTAGATACAGGGACAAAAACAAAACAAACAAACAAACAAACAAAAAAAAACTCCACATAGTTGAAGATTACATATGGTCTACAAATGGTGGCAATGTTTTCCTTGCGAGAGTAGTTTCGTTGGTATATATATTTTAAATACTCAAAAAGGCTCAACCTCAAGCAGTAATAAACACAAGCGAAAGTGATTTCACCCTTAAAATAAATATTCAGAAAAACCTCTCTGTACATACAAGTGAAAGAATATGTAACACTTTCACGCAAAAAAATAATTATAATAATAATAAAGGATTTGTTCATATATGTAGCTGAAATCTGCTGTTCCAGCCCACAATGTCCCCAATGAAGAAGGGAGGCACAGACATCGATGAGTAATGTGGTTCACTATCTTACAGCCTTTCTGTACTGGGACACTATCACCACCAAATTATCCCTCTTAATATATTTACTAAGTTTTGTAATGTTTTTCGTTTTTTTTTTCTTTTTTGTTTTTGTTTTGTTTACAGCATGCCAAATCCTTTGGCATATGTGATGGCCTTCAACAATCTCTCTTTAAGTTTTTCTTTGCTTGAATATTCCGGAAGTAAAAGGACATTAAAGCAAGTATGAGATGTAGGTAACCTAAATAGAAAGAGAAAAACAGGAATCATAAGTCATAAGAAATATGCTCAGTGCTAACTGCTCCTATCAGATCCTTATGCAGTTAAGATGGTTGTTACGAGCAGCTACTGATGAAATCATAAGCATGGTGCTCCTGCACTACAAAGATGAGCAGGTCTGTGTCCAATGAAATGACACTAATATGAAGGTGACGTTCTACTCTACATCATGCTTTTAGAAAATTAAGCTTTGTGGTTCACTTAAATATTCACACAACAAACATACCAAGGTATCACTAAACCTACTGAAAGTAGAAATCACTAAATAACTTCAGCTAAAATTAAAAATTATTCAAACCTAGTTTTAAAGATTTCAGAGTCTGTGCTCTTTAATGTTCATTAGAAATACAGCTGGCAAAATGACAATGAACATGATTGGATGGCAAATATGAATTAATTAAAATTAGAGCCATAATGCATCAAATAATGAATACACAATAATGAAATCTGTCAATGTATACCAAAGTCAACATACTTCTAAGGTATATTGTCCAGCCCCATCATAAAATAGTGAAATATTTAATGAGGAAATGATACAATCAAGTGTCAAAATCATGTAGTTCAGGATTCTATAACAAACTTCAGAGAACAGACAACTGTCTATATTTCAGTGTAAGAATTCTAGAGATTGTTATATAAAACAGCTTTCTTATTAAATTGTAAAACAAAGGGAAAGATAATTCATACAAATCTGACAAACTCAGAACTCACGTAACTTCACAATTACTTTTAAGTATGTCTATATTAATTGAGTAATAAAGGCAGATTATTCCCTCCACTAATCTTTGTTGACTTGGATATTTTTATGAAATATAAGAAGAGAACAAAGAGGCTAAATGTTGCCTCTGCTCAAATGTGTGCGGCATGAGGTAAGAGGGTTTACAGTAGGTATGGTGCTGTACATCAAGAATTACCGTTCTGTATCTGGGCCATTTTTGGCTATAATCATCTTCAATTTTCCCAGTCCTCCAACAGGTGCCCTGTCTGTGCCTGTTGTAAACTGCAAGAAGAGTCTTTTCTGTTCATTTGTAAATGAATGAACAACTTCCCAGAACTCCCTATTGAGAAAAGATAAAATACTGGTTTTAATTTGACATTATTAAAAACATAAGCTTATAGTACTACAAAATCATTAAGGATAACTTTCAGTTATATTAAGGATACCAATCACATATGGAATATATTTTACTTATTATTCTTCCATTATTTTCCTGTTTTCTCATTCCTTAGTAAACTTTGTAAAGGCAAGATGGTGATAGATTAGATTATAATAGAAACATGAACTGACGTAACTAAGAAAAAATTACACTTTAACAGAAATACAAATGTTCCTTTCAAGTGGTGTCTTGAGAAAAAGATTCATAGTGATATTTATCCCACATTATAGTGATATTTATCCCACATGTGGTATCTACAAGATAGAATATCTGGCTGACTAAAACCTATGAACTAAATTTAATAATATAATAATCTTTATATTCCTCTAAGTTCAAAAAGCAACACACAAGCCCATAAGAAGCAATTTTGGTTTCCTTGAATTAGCTATTTGTAAAACGAACATAGCACTAATTCACAGGTAGGAAAACTACAATTTTAGGAAAAATTCAAAAGTATTTTTAATTGGCAACAGAGCGCATTTTATGTTTTAAAGTTCTTTTCATAAAAATCTTGGAAGAGGGCTACACAGAATCATCAGTGGGTAACAGCACTTTCCATGAAATCTGTCAACTCCTTTATAGTATATATTCTGTCATCTCCACTAGCTCTATGACGTACACCCATGCATGCGCATAAACACACACACACACACACACACACACACACACACAAAATAAATGTAACAAAAGTTTAACCCCAAAAGAGACATCATGCTTTCTAAATCTCTATTTGAGATTTTATACCTTGACATTCTGGTATACTATTTTTATTATCTAAATGATTTACATATATTAATCAAATTATTTCCAAAACTTCAATATCTGAAGGCTTTATCAGATTTCCTGGCTTTCCCCAATAACTTTATGGTTTTTTGTAAAATTAATACACACCTAGAGAAAATAATAATGGTACACACAGCCCATAGGAAACTGGACAAGGAATACATGCAAGAATCTCTCAGCTAAAAGGAAAGGCTCAGACTTCCATTTGTAGACTTTGTTTTTTGGGCTGGCAGGACAAATGTAAACTGTAGCCTCAAGACCTCTGTCAGTACACAAAAGCTACACAGGAACTACTGGCAGCTACTGGTTGCTGGAGAAGGGAAAATCAGGATGGTGGTGCATCCATCCCTTGACAGGTTGACTATGCTCCAGTGGATCGGTTCACATGCATATTTGGGTCATTCTAGTTTTGGACTCAGGAGGTTGGGCTCTGGTAGGAGTTGGAAAAGAGGATCAAAATATCCTGTATATATATATATATATATATG
The DNA here is from genome assembly GCA_001685075.1 of Bramus lutescens. NCBI lineage: Eukaryota > Metazoa > Chordata > Mammalia > Rodentia > Cricetidae > Bramus > Bramus lutescens. Next base: position 40,480 of record LOEQ01005094.1, read on the forward strand.
AAACTTTGAAAGAATTATTTTAAAAATTTGAAAGCTATATTGGAAGATGGGTGGTTAAAATAAAAGCCTTCTCACACTGTAGGAAGGCTCTGAAACTTGACTTAAATCAGTCATCTAAGAAGGCATCACTGTGGGTTATAGAGAAAGCAGATAAATCACAGTAATAGTGACCAGATCTGGTTATGTTATTTAAAAGCCATTTTTGCAGTTGTTTTTAAATGTGAAAAACAAATCAAGAAACCTCAGAGGTCCAGAAACTCTGCATAATAAAAACAATGCTGAAAAAGCTCTCCTCTTCCTGTTATAACCTACAATAAAGTCTTTAATTTAAAAAATGTGTATTTAGAAAGCCCAGAAGAAAGTACCAAATAAATCTCATCCTATTCACTTCTCCAAAAATCTATTCAGATCAAAAATTTTTAAAGTGTAATAAAAATATCTGTAATCAATACCAAGAATAAAACTAAGACATGGAATAATAAATCCCAAAAGAAACAATATGCAAGATAAAGTAAGGGAACATAATAGGACCAAAAAAAAAAATGGCAGGCATAGGATGCTGTGAAGAAAGGAGCGGCAGTTTTACAAAAGGGATAAGATAGAACTGGTTAAAGGGATTTTAACTAAAGGGATAGACAGACCTGGTAATAGGGATTCTAACTAAAGGGATAGGCAGACCTAGTAAAAGAGATTCTAACTAAAGGAGAAGCAGACCTGATAAAAGGAATTCTGACTAAAAGAAGATGCTCCCCCAAGACATTTATTTATATTTAGATTTGCTTATTATTTATATAACAGCAGGCCCAGGAAAAAATAAAAATGTAAATAAGAAAAAAATACAATTTTAAGTCTAAATAGAAATATCATGAAGAGTCCTGCAAATAATAAACAAAACTTTCTGTTATAGGAAAGCAAACAAGAAACACTGAATCATGAATAATGGAAACTCTAACATGAAAGTTTAATGACAAAGAATGCCACAGATCAGAAATAAAGACATGAATAAATACAAACAGAAATAAAAATAACCGAAAATCCTGGAGCACTATGCATAGGAACTCAGGAAATAGTGGATAATTTAAGAATGAAGCAAGCAAAGGTGGAAAAAGAATCATTTCTATTTGACAACCATCCAGCATTTGTATCTGACCAACAGTCTAGAAACAACACCAAGATGTGGGCAGGCAAGGGAGGAAAAACGGGGGAAAGAGAGAGGAGACAAAATAATCGAAACTAAAAAAAATGCATACCAAGGTAAAACAATGGGGAAAAGTTGATAAAAACTTTAATAAAACCTTTCATTTGGTAAATACCGTAATAAATAAAGATAAATGGTAACATAGAGAAAATACTATAAATCTATCGTAAGGACCAATGTCTCTACCGTGTAAAAAAAGGCAAAGGGAAAGGAAATATAAAAGATACTCCTATAATTCAGGATATATGAAGGAGAGGCAAAATGTTGGCAAATTCTAGGCCAGTCTAGCTACAACGCAAGATCTTGTCAAAACAAACAAAAGGGGAAAGAATCAATCACTGAACAATAACATTAAACATATTAATATTGAAAGCACAATTGGTTAATAGTGTCTATATATGAAGAAAACCCACATTGCATCCATGCTATCTGTTTCAGCAGTAGCCTCTCCATCAATAAGGGATGACTTCTGAGAGAAATTGAGAAGATTCTTTCTAGGTTTATTCCTTGACAAGTCCCACCAGCAACAACATTCCATAGTAAGTTGTACTACTAAATGCAACTCTCTAATAATTTCTTATAACAATGTTTTATTCCAGGGTAGAGGATAATAATGTTCAAGATAAGCCAAAATTTCAAAATTTAATAGTCATGTATCATATTAAAAACACAAGGCCACGGAACATGCCTATCATTCACAGTTCTAAAATACAAACTAATTAAAAAAATGATTTCATAATATTTGAAAACAAAAGTAAAACTCACCTAACCTTATTTAAATTTCCACATTATCTCTTTATTCTCTCACATACATTTGACTTTGTCTTTTCAACAGACTCATTTCTTCGGCAATAAAACAGTACTCACTGACAGAAAAATAGGGAAGTAGCATACGTAGGATGATCAGATCAAAGGAAACTGTTTCCTTAAATTTGTAATCAAAGGTGAAATGGAGAAATAATGTAATAAGGAAAGGCAGGCAAATACACATACAAGACAAAGACTATCAATCACAGCTATTTTGCTGTTGCTCTATAATCTCTGTCATCAGAACAAATCTAGATAGGAGAATTCAAGACCCACATTAATGCTTTGTTTATCTCAGTTTATTGCATGAAAAGCAGAAAGAAAATGACAAGGGAGCTAGAGGGCAGTAAGTCAGCAAATACCGTTGCTATGGTTCCTACCCTGACTCCCTCAGTGACAGACTGTGAACTGGATGGTATAAAAATATACAAAGCTTCATAAGCCAAAACCATAAAAAGCAACTATGAATAATTCACAAAAGAAATGTTTGCTTCTTATAATAAGAGACATCTTCTAAAATCAAAAAGGCATAGTCTGAAAGGTGACAGGGAGGTTTAGACATATTTGCTGAAATGGATAAACTAAGACAAAGAATTAAAGAAAACAGGAATAAACATGCAGAAATGAAGAGGGTGTGCTTTTATAAAAAGAAAAAGGAAGGTGAATTAGTAAAAAAAAAATGAGCAAATTAACAACATAATCTATGAATTAGCTGACCATCAGAGGAAGGAGATGATTCACGGCTTGACCAGTGGCGCCTGTCAAATCCTGCATCTAGAGAAACCAATTCTGAACATCTAGATACAGGATTAAGAAAAGAACCAAAGGACGAGGGAACAGAGACCGGAGAAGTGAAAGATTCAAGCTGAAGAAGAATATGACAATGTGAAGCACACTTTCCAAGAGGGTGAGAAGAAACTGCAGATGAGGACAAGGACAAACGGAAAAATCATAGCCCTGAAAATACAAATTCAGCCTGACAACAGAGGAAAGACAAAAAAAGAAAAGAGGAATCTAAAAGGAGACTAGACAAAGAAGTCATCTGCTGAAACAAGGAGAAGCATGGTACTGGATAAATCCCGATGTTTAAATCTATTTCGTATACTAAACTGGAAATCCATTTTTAATTAAAGCCCCAAATGGAAAAAGGATGATTAACAGAGGAGCAACAGGAATATAAGCTACAATAAAAAAAAAAAAACAAAATGGACAAGTAAGTCAAGAAGTGGGAAAAGAGGGAAAAAATGAAATCTCTGGACTGAGCAGAAAATATGAAAAATTAATCAAATTAAAATGCAGTGGTTTTTTTCAAACTAAAAACCCTAAAAAGCAAGTGTGAAAAAGCCCTGATTAATACAGAAAAGAACAACCAAAAAGACTGCAATTGACCTTGAAATCTATGAGACACAGAAAAGTTTCATAAGGCAAATGGATCTGAAACTTGGAAAGAAGAAATGAAGCTCTATTTACTCACAATGGAAGCATGGAAATCCCATTTGAACAAATAGCTAAGGAAAGAGAAACACAAGAAGAACCGAAGAACAGAATCATTACTAACAGTTTGAACCAACAGAAACTGAAGTAGTGTCACAAGAGACTGAGGGGAAAGGGAAGTAACATTGTGACCGTCTTCACTATCAAAGATGAAAAGCGAACCAAATCAGGAGCTCGGTGCTTCAAAAACCTGGACAAACAATAACAGAAAAGCAAAATCACATCAACGGTAAAAGTGCACCACTTAGATTTAAAGTAACAGGAGAGCAAGAGTCAGATACTCCAAGGTGATTTGAATGAGAAATAAAGCAGGATGGAGAATATTGCCACTTGATCTGACAGAGAAGCTTTACTGGTATCACTTGTCAGGAGAAGGAGGAAAGTGTGAACTAAACAAAAATAACGCTGTTACAGCTAGTTAGTACCTCTATTCTCACTGTAGAAAGCTGAGAACCAATGGACACTTGATCTTTCAGTCTAAAATGTTTGCTCCCTGGAGTGGGAGAAATCGTTTTTCTTTCTTTTTTTTAAAGCAGACAACAGATGGGTTTCCTTCCCCTCACCTTGTACTTACTTTCTCTAAATTTCTTACTACATACATCTTTTCTGTGAGAAAGCCAGCATAAATAAAGGAAGGAGGGAGGGAGGGAGGATCAGAGGTACCACTATACTGACTTCTGAATTCCTTTCTTTAAGTATTCAATAAAGAACAGGCATTCTTTTACAATGACATCACAGTCATCACAATGTGTAGAACTCAAGAAGTGTTTGACAAGTGTGGAAAATTACTCATTCTCTCAAAATGTAACACATAGGCTGTGGACTACCCATGTTGGTAGCAACTAAACCTAAAATATATACTATTTTGAATGAAAGAATTTATGAGTGTTTACACCAGAAATTGATCTAACAGACAATGGGATTAGACCTATCAGTTTCAGTGGCCCATTATTGTCATAATAGTATATAATTTTGCCTGTAATATTTGATAGTCTTTCTGAAGATGTACTGATGAAATGGACGGCCATTTATTTCATGGGAAAAGAATATGGAAAACAACAACAAATCAAAAATGACTTTTAAAGGTGTACACAACCAGCTGGGCAGTGGTGGTGTACACCTTTCATCCCAGCACTAGGGAGGGAGAGGCAGGCAGATCTCTGTGAGTTCAAGGCCAGCCTGGTTAACAGAGCGAGTTCTAGGATGCGCTCCAAAGCTACAGAGAAATCCGGTCTTGAAAGAAAAGAAAGAAACAAATCAAAATAAAGAAACAACTGCCAAGCAAAGCTTGCAGTTTTAAAAATGTGCATAGCATGTAATACTCACAAATGTATGGAGTGGTCCTGCTGAACACATTATAAGAAAACTATTTGTATTTCATGCAGGAACAAAGATTTTCAATTAATTGAAGGTTTCAGGATCTAAGCGAATTAGATATAGGAAAAAGTAGTATAACTTTTAACCGAAAATTCTAGAAGTTGATCTGGAGAGGTTGTTCAGTGGCTAAGAGCACCTGCTGCTGTTGTAGAGGTTGGAGTTATAAGACCTACAATTAGGGCTCACAACCACCCTCAACTCCAGTGCCAGCGAATCTGACTCCCTCCCCTGGCCTCAGCAGATACTGAATACACATACTGCATGAACACATGGAGGCAGGTCACCCATACACATAAAACTAAAACACAAAAACAAAGAAATCTATCTTCAAAAATAAATAAGTATATAAACAATTATTTATTATGGTCTATTACTGAGTTGTCTCACATTTTAATTTACTGAAAGATAATTTTATTGTTCAATGTAAATCAATCAATAGGAAAGTTATTTTTTTTAAAAAATGAAAAGCAAAACTGGGGATCAAAATAAAACATCACCCATTTTTATTAAATAGTATATGGATGAGAATCCTGTCCAGTTAGAAGGTATCACCAAGAGATGAAAACAATACAGACATGAAAACTAAGACTATAAACATAGTAAATTAAGTAACAGTATTTGAAGGAACTAATTTAGAAACACAAAGTTTAGAAAATGTTAACAGAAAGAAAGCTTTAAAAGATGTGACAAGACTAAAGTATAATTAGAAATAAATTTTAAAAATGATGAGAAATATAAATAAAGTAAATTCAAAAATAATATTAAGGGTGAACATAAAAAATTTGCAATCTTTTAAAAACCTAAGGATGCTATGGAAAAGGATGAGGAAAGAGGGTTAAGAACAAAAGAGAATGGATAACACTAAGGAACCAGGGCCTTTTTGAAACGAAGTTATTGCACACAAGAACTCAGAGACTGAGGCAGCACGCACAGAGTCTGTAATGGCGTGCACTAGATGTGGTCTTAAAGCTAAAAGAAGTGAACATACACACCCAACCCTCGCCTAGACTGTATGTATTTACAAATGACAGCCACTTGCAAATGAGAAACTGGTTTTCTCCACAGGAGTCTCAATGGAGAAACCAACTACTCTTATGGGTGGACCCCATTTCTATCAGTAGATGGCCAATACAAAACTAAGTAAACGGATCTACAGAGGTTCTTCCTCTCATAATAGTAAGTTAAGGGTTTCTCTCCTAACCTTGAAGAATCTTTGATTATGTACTATGGCTTTATGTTTTGGGTTTTTATAAGATTCCTGAGTATGCAAACATGTGTCGCTACATCTATATGTGTTTCTTGTGCCTTTGTTTGGCTCTTTTTCTTGGTTGTCATAGTCTAATTTGTTTTTCATTTAACTTATTTTATTATCATTTCTTAGATGTCTGTTAATCAGAAAAAGTGTAGATTCAGATGGCAGGAGAGGTGGGAGGACCTGGGAGGAGTAAAGGGAGAAGGAAACTATAATCAGAATATATTGTATGAAAAGCAAAAAAAAAATTTAGATATAACAAAAATAAAACAAAAATAAAGGTGCTTGCACCTTCTGATGTAAAGACTTGTTCTATAAATTTAAAGGAATCAACAAGGTGTGACTTTGATAAAGACAACAAATGAATATACTGAAAGAACCAAGTCTAGAAGTAAGAAATAACACATATTCAGCAAAAAAGAAATTCAGTGAGGAAAAGAAAGCTCCAAACTACAACGCATGTATAACATGTTAGTAATGATATTTTATCAAGAATATATTTTAAAAGAAAAAGTTATTAATCAATGACAAAAAAAACAAGGACAATTAACAAAGTAAAGGCC